>PVLC010027185.1:0-21962 GCA_004027655.1 Graphiurus murinus
AAGACCCAGGGAGAAATGTTTTTATGGTTAGGGTCTATGAAGAATGGATAGCCATGTAGAAATGTGACTGGACAAAAAGAGTATGACTTAATGGTAGGAAGCCCAGAAAGGCCTGTCTGCTCCAATTCCTCTTGACTTCTCTTCATAGTATTCCTTCCTCCAGAGTATAGGGTAAAACCCCTCTGGAAAGAGGGTCTTTATAGTCTACTAAAAGAAAAGTTAGGTCATAAAATTTTCTTATAGCCAGTTCCTCCATAGAAAGGCAGGAAGAGTTTGAAGTGATACTCTAGGTATTATGGCTTGATTTGGGGAAGGTTTCTAGTTTTCATGACCCACCGTTGAGAGGAGGAATTCTCATTTTTATGGTTCCTTTCAGGGAAGAGAGAGTAGAGGAAGACGAGAGGGCAGGAGAAAGTCAGAGAGACATCCCTGCCGAGGCCTTCCAATCTCCTTTAGTTCAAAGTATTCAGCATGCCAATGTGCCATACTTTGGGGTGTTATTTTCTAAGCTCCACCACTGTACAACAAATCATTTTACCCCATAATCTGCCCTCCAAGATTCTATATTTCCTATGTATAAAATTAGTTTAGATTTAAATTTATTCTAACATTTATATAAAGTGTATCATTTGTTTTCATTTACTCACTTCTTTTTATTTATTTATTAATGTGCTTTTATTGATATATTATAGTCTCACATCATAATGTATATCATGTTGACAATGACATACATGCACATAGCACTGGGTGGGCCTCCCTTGTTTACTCACTTCTAATCATTAATTTAAATGTTTCTGAAATTTTTCTGTTCAGAATTTTGTCATTATTTTCAACATCTTTTAGAAAAAAAATACCCTAAGTAGAATATAGGAGAATCTTCCTCCATTTTTTGTTTCTATTGTTGTATCCAAACTTCAAATGGTTTTTGAGTCTTAATATTGCTATTTATTATTATAGCTATTTTATAAGCATATTAATATCTTTATTCCCTCTAATTTTCTAATTTTTCTTTCATATATACTTTTGAGCCTGAAAAATACTATTTTTCACAGCAGATGTATTTTAAAACATTGAGGTTTCACCTGAAGTTTTAAAGTTTACTGATATTTTAGAGTTGTATTCTTCTATTGTGTCCTTTCATACATTTGAGGTCGGTTATTCATTTCAGCAGAACAGAGTACTTTGGGGGATAGAAGTATTTCTTAGGCAGGACAGTTTATTGCAGCTGCTGTTGATCTCCCATCTGTTGCTTTGTATGACAATACCTGTTATTGTTCAATATGTGCATGTGCATATAACGTTTCCTTCTCTCACAGTAACATAAGAAGCCACAATGTAACCCAATGCCATTAATAGACCAGGTTTATATTACACTATTATTTTAGACAGATGGCTTTTGTGCCCTTATTCATGCTTATTTGTTTTTTATTGGAAGTATAGGTATAGGCATCTTTCCATGAAATCTGGAAGTGTTTGAAAACTTCTCAATTTAATCAAATGAAGACTAGAGTGACAGTTTTTCTCTTATTAAACTCTGATTAGCCTCTCCATTTTATAATTGAAAACAATTTAATTAACAACTCCAAATTCAATACCTAATTTTTATTGAAATTAATATTTGCCAATAAAATTGTCTTAAATCTTAAAACATAAATTGTAACTATTTTTTGTGTTAAGACCCATTGAAGACTAAATGACAAAATAGAGAATATCCTATATTTACTGGGTTGCAGGAAAAATAAAGCAAGTGTGCCTCATGGACAGATCTATTTTTTCTGAGAGTGATAAGTTTATTTAGGAAAGAAATTAATTTTACTCAAAAATTGATTGAATTGATTTTACACTGTAAACACATACATTTGAACTCAGTAAGATCCATACATTCTGGATACACAGTAGTTACTTGTTTTAAAAAATGGGGAAAATCATCTTAAACTAACTGTGTAGTAGAGACTACCAGGGGAGACATAGAAATTAGTTGGAATTCTGACTTCATAGCCTCCAAAAATGTATTCACCTTTCCTTACATTTTTAATGAAAATCACATTTGAATGAGGCATTGCTTACCTATTTCTCTTGTTTTTCTTGTTATCTATTGCATTAATCATTGCTGTGTAAAATAGTGTAAAAATACGCAGACTAAAGTTATAAATATTCCTATGTTTCCTATGTTGTCAGCTGTACTATAGCTTATATACTAGGTTTGGAAAAAATGAAAAGAAAAAAGATTTTCCAACAGAGTTTCTATTACTTTTTACCACTTTCTAAATATAGTCACTTTTTTTTTTCTTCCAGAATCTGATCAGAGCAAGCACTCTCAGTTAAGCTTTCTTGAATGTGTTTGAATAAATAGAGCCTCCTTAGCATTTCTTCTCATAAAATATATTATTTTAATGTTTTCGTAAATACTTCTAAATTCCCATACATCCAGATGCCTTTCAAATACCTACTTGATAACAAGGTATGTGGGAAGAAATCTTGGAGATATTTAAACATGTTTGTAAATTACTTTCTTGGGTGACAGTGAGAGATAATTCTGGAAACTCTCCATTGTCCTATAACCCACTATATCTTTTAAAAATAAGCAGATCTCTCAAAAAAAGCCTACTGAGGTTTAAAATCCCCCAAATTCTTCAACTATGTCTTCAGAGTTTAGGGTCTCAATCTAAAGACTTTTTGAACTTTACCAATCGCATTTTCCTTATTTGCCACCAGGTGGCGGGTGGACCCGCTTTTCGAAGCGCGGCCCCAACCCCGCCCTACCGGAAGTTGTCATGTAAAGGAAAGCTCTGGCCACGCCTAGAGTTCAGCACCCTGGACGCGGACAGCGACACCGCCCAGTTGAGTCTTAGGACTCGCTGCAGAGATTTTCACCTGACAAAGGAAATAGCCAATCCCAACTGGTTCCAAGGGCCGCGTGACTGGCTAATTTACAATGCCAGAAGTGAAGGGGGTTAAGGAACCCCTTGATCTGAGGCATTTAGATTCAGCCGAGAGCAAATAACAACCCAAATGCAAAAAATTCTATGTTTTTTTGTCCCCTTCTTTCTGTCTCTCACAACCTGCCAGAATCTACGTGCCTTGTAAATGCGGTCTTGCGGTGGGACGGACATTAGATTACCCAACCTCTGCGAGTTGGTTTATTCCGACAAAATGCGTAAAACAGCAAAGGCGGTACAAACGTTTCTGTGAGTTATGGCGGTCAGAACCTTGATTTGCACAAAGCTGCCCGTCAGCTTTCTTAAAAGACGAGCATGGAGAGAGGCTGCTTTTTCTCGTTTTCCAATTAATTAACCCTGGAAACACAAACAGCAGCTGGTGGGGTTTTTTTTTTTCTCATCGAATTACTATTTTAGACAAAGAGGTTGATTGGATCGAAGCACAAGTGCGCTGAACAATTGACAGTTTAGGTGTCATTTTTACAGTTGCCTAGCGACGAACTAGACAAAAACACATTTGAGCAGTTTCTATTCAGGGTTTAAAACGGCAAAAATCCAAGGGCAAATGAAAATGGGTTTAGGATAGTATAACATATTATATGGAACTAGGGTTCAGAATTCGAGCAGGCACCTATTTACGATAGACAAATAAGCTAAATAAAGCCGAGTTTTCATTGTAATGCATCTGTATTTTGCAGATTGCTTGCTCTTTCCCACTGTTTTTGGCGGCGATAATTCAGACCAGAAGAGGGCGCGTCGACTGCAGTTTTCGGCCCTCAGACACTCCCTCTTCTTCCCTCCCCCATCCGCCCCCTGGAAAATTAATTTAGTACCAAGCTCCTCAAATATAGAGCAAGGTGACGAAGGTGGGGTGGAAGGAAAGCAGTGCAGGGGACTTGGCCGAGTGCCCGTCCTGTCAGCCTCGAATGTGTGGCTGCCTGCGCTCCTGCTTGGGGCTGCAGAGGAGAATGCAGAGGTTGTTGCAGGAGTGGGCAGGGATGAAAAGTAACCCCAACCTCAGAAGTCATAGATATTTGGGGTCACTGGCTTCAGAAAATTGAAGAGGCCAGAGGTAGCCCAGTAAGACGACAAATAAAAACTATGCAGGTTGGAAAGATAAAAAAAAAAGCAGTTACTTCTCAGGGCCAATAACTCAATGCACTGGAACAATAACCAAAAGTCTCTGCTCTGGCTTTGCCACTCTAGGAACAAAAATTGAAAGGAGAGAGACAGGGAGGAGGTAGGAGGTAAGAATTAAGACTAGGAGTTACTTCTGGCAGAGAGAGAGAGAGGGAAGGAGGGAGGGAGGGAGGGAGAGAGAGAGAGAGAGAGAGAGAGAGAGAGAGAGAGAGAGAGAGAGAGAGAGAGGGAGAAGCAATAAAGCATGTAGCACAAAATTAATTTATTATTGGGCGGAGCCCTTCTCATTCTCGTGGTACAAACCTCTTACTCCAGAGCAGTGGTTTACCTTGTAGTGTAAGATTTTGCAGAATCTCTCTGGGCAGGCAGCCAGAAATCCCATTAATTGGATATGCCATTTCTCCTCCACATATTTATGTCTCAGAATTCATCTAACTCGGTTCAAACTAGTAAAATTAATTTTTCTGGAGGCCATTAAACTAAATTTTATGCAGCATTGCATTTTCTCTCCCTAAATCATTACATTTCTGTAGAGCTTGTGTTTAAGAACACCATTTCATTAATAAATTCAATTTGTATGAGCGTATACTTTTTTTTTTTTGACCAGGGATTGAACTCAGGTTCTTGCACATTCAAGGAACCTGCCCTTCCAGTGAGATACTTCCCAGCACAATTCCTCCTTCTTTATTCCTTCCTTCTTTCCTTCCTTTTTTATACTGGGAATTGAATCCAGGGATATTTTACCTCTGATCTAGACCCCAAGCCCTACTTTATGTTTTGACACAATGTCTATGTTGCTGAGGTTGGCCTTGAACTTGCAATCCTCCTGTCTCAGCCTTTCAAATACTGAATTATAGGCATGGGCCACTATACCTGACCCCAGCCTAATACTTTCTTAAAGATGATATTGGGGAAGGACAAGAGTAAGATATCTTAACAGGATATATCAACACTTTCCATACAGCAGTATTTGACTCACAGTTTCATAACTAATTTTACAGATAAATTACACTTTGATCATGTTATACAGCATATGTGTGTTTTCTGTAGTATTCTCTCTATAAAGGAGCACTTGTAAAATTTCTATGGATATACCAAACTTCATTTATGTTGCAACAAAAACAAACATACTTGAAATTAGTTAATATAATTCCCTGCTCAGGGGAGATTATATTGTTTTTAAAAACCAAAGTACTAGGTCAGTGAACAGACACTTAATTAAGGAGAATCTCCAATAGCCAATAAGCAAAGGTTTTCAACACCATTAATAATTAAAGAATGGAAATTTAAATCACAATGAAATACCTTGACCCACTCAAGAGAATGGCTAAATAAATAAAAAATAAAATAAATGCTAACATTTTCAAGTGTTGGAAAGGATGGGGCAATTCCAACTAGCACATATTGCTGGTGGATTGTGTTGGTGAGATCACTCTGAAAAACTGGCAACATTAACCAAAGCTCAATATAAGAATACCCTACAACTAAGTAATTGCACTCATAGGTATATGCTCAATAGAAACACATGTGTGTATAAAAAAGACATGTACAAGAATGTCCATCATAGCTCAAACCTGCAAACAATCCAAATGTACTTCAAAAATAAAAATGAATAAGTATATTAATATATACAGAAATAAGCCAGCCGTACTGGTGTAATCCCAGTACTTGGGAGGCTGAGACAGGAGGATTGCAGGTTTGCTGCCAGCCTCAACTACTTAGTGAGGTCCTCTGCAACTTAGTGAGACCCTGTTTCAAAATAAAGAATAAAAAATAGGAGTGGGGGTGTAGCTCAGAGGTAGAATGCCCCTGAGTTCAATCCCCAGTTCCACTATATATATATAATTTTAAAAGCTGTTACTACATGAAACAATGTGCGTATGTCTCACAATTTTTCAGAAAAAGTAATAAATATTGTTTATGAGTTTCTTTATATAAAGCTCAATAATTGGAAAAACCATACCAAGATAATAAAGTGAGAACAGAGGTTACATTGGTAAAAAGTATACTTTCATTTTATTTACTTATTTTGGTAATGGAGATGGAACCCAGGGGCATTTTACCTCTGAGCTACACCCCAGTTACAGACCCTTTTATTTTTTATTTTGAAACAGGGTTTCACTAAGTTGCTGTGGGTCTTGCTAAATTGCTGAGGCTGGCCCCAAACCTGTAATCCTCCTGTCTCAGCTTCCCAAGTACTGGCTATGCCTGTACTATGCCAAGTACTTACTTATTCATTCATTCATTTGTTTTTATGGTACCAGGGATTGAACCCACGGACTAAAAGTATACTCTTAAAAAGACATAAGACAGCCTGGCATGGTGGCATACACCTGTAATCCCAGTACTTGGAAGGCTGAGACAGGAGGATTGCAGGTTCAAGACCAGCCTCAGTAACTTGGTGAGATTCTCAGCAATATAGCTAACCTCTATTTCAAAACAAAAATAAAAAGCAGGCTGAGTTTGTAGCTCAGAGATAGAATGTCCCTGGGCTCAGGGGCTCACTCCCCAAAAATGTGCACACACGCACACATGCACACACACAGATACAGACACACACACACACACACACACACACACACAGACATAAGACAGATCATGTCATTTTCATGTTCAAAAATATTCAATGTCTCCCCACTGCCCTGAAAGTAAAATCTAAATTTCTTAATATGGCCTATAAAGCTCTGCATAGAGTAATCCTATCTAAATTTCCAACCACTTGTTACAATTCTTTCTCCTTCAGTCACTACACCTAAATTACTATAACCTTCATCAGTTTCTAGAGCATGCCAATCTCTGAAGTCTTGAGCTTGCTCTTTTCTCTACCTGGAATGTGCTGTCCCTTGCTCTTTGAATGGCATGTTCCTGCTTACCCTTAGCTCAGATCAGTGACACCTCTAGGGGAAGCACTTCCTGACTCTATCTAAAGGCCCTGTGTTACTTTTCTATTTGCTGCTATAACAAATTACCATACTGGCTTTAAACAAATGTATTATCTAACACTTGTGAAAGTTGGAAGTCCAAAATGGGCCTCACTGGAATAAAATCAAGATATTAGCAGAAGCACTCTCCTTCTGGACATTCCAGGGGGAAACTGGTTTCCTTTCCTTGTTCAGTTTTTAGAGGCATCTGCATTTCAGGGTGTGTGGCCCCTACTTCCTTCCATCTTCAAAGCCAGCAGTGCAGCATTCTCCAATCTCTCTCTCACTTTGGCACCCTTTCTACTGCCTCTTTCTTCCAACAACAAGAACCTTGTGCTGCCGGGCGTGGTGGCGCACGCTTGTAATCCCAGCATTCGGGAGGCTGAGACCGGAGAATCCGGGTTCACGGCCAGCCTCAGCTACCTAGTGAGGCACTCTGCAACTTAGTGAGACTCGGTTTCAAAATAAAGAATAAAAAATAGAGCTGGGGGTGTAGCTCGGAGGTAGAATGCCCCTGAGTTCAATCCCCAGTACCACACACACACACAAAAAAAGAACCTTGTGCTGCTAGGTGTGGTGGCACACGCCTGTAATCCCAGTACTTGGGAGGCTAAGACAGGAAGATCACAGATTCAAACCAACTTAGCGAGGCCTTCAGCAACTTAGTAAAATCCTGTTTTAAAATAAAAATGGCTGAGGGTATACCTCTGAAGTAGAATGTCCCTGGGTTTAATCCCCAGTACTCTACCCCAAAATGGTTAAGATGGTATGTTTTTGGTAGAGAGTATGGGGATATGCTAGAAAATATCGAAAGATATGAAGTGGTCACATGGCAAGGAAGGGAAAGTAAACAAGCTATAAAAATACTCTACTATTTCCAGGCAGCATGAAGGGCCATATGAGACTTGTAATCACAAATACAAAGTGAGACCAGCTAGGAATTCATGATGTTTCCTCTTCCCACATTAATCCATCTGAACACAAGTCTGGTGCAGTCAAAGTCTAGGATTTATGCAGCTTTTTAAAAAATAAGCAAGTATATTAAAGTGAGAAAGGGTCAGAGAGTTAAGGGTGTATAAAATTAAATGATTCCAATGACTGACCACAGACTTTAGCTGAAAAAGAGAAATAGGCCCAGAGGGTGGTGGGGGTTTGGAAAAGATGGCAAGATTGATAGATTTTATGTGCTGGAGTCATCACGATTATTTTTGAAGTTAGGGTCCTAGAGGGACTGAGTTGGAGGGGGTAGCCAGAAAGTCTGATGCTTGAAATTGATATTAGGATGTGTTACAGTTCTTTGATAACATGAAGCTATATTGGACCTTGGATGGGAGTGAGTGCCTGAAGTCAGCCGCATCCTGGATACTTGGAGGAGAGAAGGTCAAGGGATGAAGACACCAGGATATTAGAAGAAACATCTAGTTGAAAATCACCACGGGTTAGAACTGTAATAGCACTGGGGAGAGTAACAGAGTCAGCTGTTAGAAACTTCAAGAAATGAGGGTGAGCGACATGGAGTCAGAAGACAAATGCTGCAAGGATAGATAGTGGGCAGTAAAGCTTGGTGACAGGAGATTCCATGCTGAACATTGTTAGGCAGGAGAAGATAGAGTGATCTGGAAGTGGGAATGAGGAGCAAGGAAGAGAATTTCTTATTTCTAGGTCTAGAGGTGTGAAGGCTAAGGAGGAATCACAGCTACATTTTGAGAATACATGGAGATAAGTCCTCAGGGAGAACCAGGTTTCAGTTATGCAAAGAAGGTAATTTTTCAGAAAGGTTAATATATAAGGAATTTTGCTAATGACTGACCAGAAGGCATGGTGGAAGGATTTCAGGAGTGGACAGGGGTAGGAATAGCAAGAAAAAAATCAAATCTACTAAATGACATGAGAGTTATTCTCTAGGTGAAAAGAGATAATGCGGCTGTTTGACTTTTAGAAAGTCAACATAAACCATGAAGTTAATTTTGATGACCCTGTGGCACTCATTGGTGATACGGCTATGACATGGTTGTGAGGAGTTGAATATTTCTCCCCCAAAACAGAATCCAGCCAGGTGTGGTGGCTCACATTTGTAATAATCCCAGTACTTGGGAGGTTGAGACAGGAGGATTGCAGGTTAGTGGCCAGTCTCAGCTATTTAGTGAGGCCCTCCGCAGTGAGACCCTGTTTCAAAATAAAGATTAAAAAATAGGGTTGGGGATGTAGTTTGAAGGTAAAATGCCCTTGGGTTCAATCCCCAGTATCACAAAACAAACAAACAAACAAAACAGAATTCAGGGGTTCTCACCTAGCTGAAACTGACCTTTCTTTCATTGATGTCTCCCTTCCTATATGCCGTTAAGGGTCATGCAGAGACCTCGTTTGGCTTGTGCTAATGAAGATAAGGAGGCCAGAGACAAGGGGCAGTTGCCATCTGGTGTGAGAGTTTCTTTCCACTGCCTTGGGTATTATCCAGAGCCAGAGCAATCTCAGGTCTGGCTTTCTATCCTTTTGAATGTCAAATCTACGTCTGAAACACATGCATCTCAGGAGATGAGAACTTTGGGATGATGGCTGAGCTGTCTGTGCTTCCAGTTCTCACATGGGTCAGTGACCTGTGAAAACCAAAGGGCAACAGGAGTGGTTAAAAATTAAGACAAAGCTGAAGGATATTCATATTTTCCTCTGTTTAGGATGAGTGCTATTGAAATGTGCAAAGTTCAGTGAGAACTTTACAGATGAATTTTTTTTTAAGTTTAAAAGTTGGCTACATTCTATCACCAAGATCAGAAACACAATGGCCTAATCAGTAACTGGGGACACTTTGAAACATCCTAATATTTAAGAGGAAATTAAAAGTAAGTCTAGCTTGTTATCAAGGTTAAAAATCACAAACAGACACACACATACTGAGTCACTGTAATAATTCTCTAGTCTTAGTTCACTGAATCTCTGCAGATTCAATTTGGTATCAAATAACAGCCCATTCTTCTCTGCCACAGTGGTTGTTTGGAGCTGATGAAGAGACAGATAGCACTTCAGCTGTGAGAAGAAGAAAGAGGTGTCCTCAGGTGGCATTTTGTTTTGGAAAAAGTCTGAAAGTGTAAGTTTGACTTGTTTTTCTGAGCAACACTAACCAAAATTGGAAAGTTTCACCATGATGTCTTTTCTTAAATCAACTTCATTAGGGGTTAGGGTGCCTGAGTTTGCCTCTGGTTGTGTCTCTCACACTTATAAGTCACCAGGGTGTTCTTACCTACAGTTTCTCCATCTATGCAAATGAAAAGAAAAAGTGTCCAAAGACTCAAAGGGGATTTCAGACTGGCTGGATTTAAAATCAGATATTTTAACCTTAACCTCCAAGTTGGAGAGCGTGTTCATATCTTCATTTCCAGGCCTTAGCTAAGAAAGGGAAACTGCTCCTCTGGGAGATACCTCACTTATGAAAGAAGAGGACCAGAGGCAGGTGTCGAATTCAAAGGGGGACCCTATGAAAATATCTACAAAATGGATTGGGTTCTTAGAAGGACATAATGTACCAAGACAGATGAACAATCTTTTTAAATAGCATATTAAGGTGGCGACAGGGATTTAATTCACCTTGATACCAACTCACCTAAAGTCAATTATCCTGATGCCAATTTACCTAATTAATTCATCTAAAATTAACATTTTCTAGAGCAATGATTCTCAGTTCTAGCAGTGCATTAGGTGATTCTAACCTGGGAAAAAATTTTAAAACAATAATGCCCAGACCACAACCCTAGAGATTCCAATTCATTTTGCCTACAGTAGAAACCAAGCATTGTCAAATAAAGTATAGAAACACAGTCAAATTTGAATTTCAGATAAAACAAATAATGTTTTCCTAGGAAAATTCCCTAAATATTGCATGGGACATACCTACTAACAGATTATTCACTATTTACCTGAAATTCAAATTTAACTGGACACCCTCTGTTTTCATTTGTTATATCTGGTGGCTCCACTTGTAACTCTAGGCTAACCAGAACTAACAACCACTGCTTTAGTGTATGTAGATTATACAGATGGGATTGGGTTTATTTAATGCTTTATGAATAATTCTGCATCTTTTAAAAAGTAAATTGTTCCAATTTCTAGACAGTTCAAGAATTCAGTTTTAGCTTTCAGTTTCTAAGGGACTATCAAATATTTGTACTATTTTTATGTTTCTGAAAAATATTTAAAATATATTATGCTTCATGTGATTCACCCAGTTTGATCCTTTGAAGTATTTAATCCCCCCTTTTTTTTGTTTTTGCTGTTTGCTGTTGTTTTCTTTTTTTTTGCCCCTTTTCTTATTAATTTGTAGGAGCTATTTATATGTCTAGAAATGGGCTCTTTCCTATTATATGAATAGTATATAGAATTATGTGTCACTTAATGACAGGAATACAGAAATGTGTTGTTGGGTGATTTTGTTATGTGAACTTCTTAGAATGTTCTTACACACATCTAGATACCTACTGGACACCTAGGCTATACAAGACATCCTATTACTCCTGATCTACACAGTGTGTTACTTACTGTACTGGATATTGCAGGCAATTGTAACACAATGATAAGTATTACTGTATCTAACCACATCTAAACATTGAAAAGATACAGGACTATAGGAATTCTCAGGTCCATTATAATCTTATGGGACTATTATTGCATATATAGTGAGTCATTGACCAAAATGTCCTTATGTAGTACATTACTGTATTTCATCTTTTGATTTTGCTCATGGTGGGTTTTGCAATGCAATTTACAAATTTTATATGTATGAAGTAAATATTTTTCTTTTGCTTTCTTATAAAATTTTCCCATGTTGAGATTGGGGGAGGGGTTACTGGAGATTGAACCCAGGGGTATTCTACCTCCAAGCTACAACCCCAGCCCTTAAGAATAATAATAATAATTGTTTTTGAAACAGGGTCTTGATAGGTGGCTGAGAATCTTGCTAAGTTGCTGAGGCCAGCCTCGAACCTGTAATCCTCCTTTCTCAGCCCCTCAAGTACTGGGAGTATAGTTGTGCACCACCAAAAATGGCTGACTATTTTTTAAAATCCAACCATTTTGTGGCAGAGACTATAGTTTTAATATTCTCTACTCTTTAGAGAACCCTCATTTTTAATTGGTCCCATCATACATCAAGCTGTAATCATCAAGCTGTAACTCTTTCTCGTTTCTTTGTCCTTTACTTGTTTCTCTTTTTTTAAATTTTTATTTATTTTTGGTGGTGGTGGTGGTACTGGGTATTAAATCTAGAGGCATTTACTTCTGAGCTATTCCCAACCCAATTTTTTTTCCAATTTTAAAACATGGTCTTGCTAAGTTTATATGGGCTAGCCTCAAGACTACAACCTTTCAAGTACTGGGATTACAGGTATGTGCCACCACACCCTTCTTCTTCTTCTTCTTCTTCTTCTTCTTCTTCTTCTTCTTCTTCTTCTTCTTCTCTTTTCCTTTTTTCCCATTCTTTTATTGGTGCATTGTAATTATACATCATATTGAGGTTCAAAGACATACAAACAAAGATGCATACAGGTCTTAGTGTGCTTCCCTTCAGGTCCCACCCCTCTCTTTATGTAATTGTGAGATTGGTAGTGATACATTCATACATGGGCATAGCCTAATGTGAATTGTTTCTTTCATCAGTTTTCCCGTTTCCCCTCCCTATCTCCCTCCCCTGTCTTCTTCCACTATTCTACTGGTCACTCTCCTTAATTACCTAAAGTCACTTTTGTTTCCTATTTTCTCTCTAGCTTCCACACAAAAGAGAAAACATTTGACCTTTGACTTTCTGAGACTGGCTGATCTCAATTAGCATAATAGTCTCTAGTTCGGTCCATTATTCTGCAAATGACATAATTTTCTTTTTTTCCCCCCCTTTCTTTTTCTTTATGGCTGGAATGCAAATAGAAATGTTAGGTGGGTCTTCTGGAGAACTTTCTTAAAAGACTTCACTACTTGCTACTTCACTAGTAGCCATCATGAACTATGAGAGACCTTGACAATGGAGGCATCCTGTGCTAAGGATGGTAGAGTAGAAGATATGCCCCTGGATCCCAAATAGTGTAGCAAACCTACCCCATGTGCCTCAACTCCCTATCACCAGACTTATTTTCATGAGAGGAATATAGATTCTATCATGTCTTGAGCTTTTAAAATACTAATCCTAATTAATATACCACAATTGTGTGGGGGGGGGGCACTGGGAATTGAACCCAGGGGCATTGTACCTCTGAGCTACACTCACAGCCCACTTGATTTTATTTAGAAACTGGGTATGACCACATGCTGACCTCAAACCTGTGATCCTCCTGCTTCAGCTTCCCAAATGCTGGGATTACAGGCATGTCCATTGCATGGGGCTACCACATTTACTTTTTAATAGTTTTATTATCCCACCTTCTCTTAATGTATGTATTTTACTTAACCTTGAATTTATTTTTTATTCTTTTTTTAATGTGCTTTTGTTGGTGCATTATTATCTCACATCATAATGTAAATCATGTTGACACTGACATATATGCACACAGCACTTGGTGAACCTCTCCCTCTCCGCCTCCCTGTTTCCCCCCTTCCCATACAGAGGACTGAGACTGTAATAGGTTTTTCACATATGTACACACAGTTGATGTTAGTATTTCCAATAATGAACCTCAGTCTTCTCCCTTCCCTTTCCTTAGACCACTTCCCTGGCTCAACTGAGGTTTCTCCTGTGTTATCTGGAATCCCTCTGGTATCCCAGTTACTCCCTAGCTTGTGTATATTAAAGAAAACATATGTCCCTTTCTGTGACTGGCTAATCTCACTTAACATAATGTTCTCCAGGTCTTTCCATTTTCTTGCTAATGACATTATTTTATTCTTCTTCATTGCTGAGTAGAATTCCATTGTGTGTATTTCTCATAGTTTTGTGATTCATTCATCTGTTGATGGACACCTGGGTTGGTTCCATAATTTGGTTGTTGTGAATTGTGCTGCTATGAACACGGGTATTCGTATATTACTGTAGTTCTCTGGTTTCAACCTCTTTGGAAAGACCCCCAGGAGTGGTATAGCTGGATCATATATGGTGGATCCATTCCCAGTTTTCTAAGGAATCTCCACATTGATCTCCATAGTGGCTAAACTAGTTTGCAATCCCACCAACAGTGTAGAAGAGTTCCTATTTCCCCACATTCTCACCAACATTTATTATTATTTGACCTCTTGATGATTGCCATTCTGATTGGGGTTAGATGGAATCTCAATGTAGTTTTGATTTGCATCTCTCTAATTGCTAATGATGCTGAACATTTTTTTCATGTATCTATTGGCCATTTGTATCTTTTAACCTTGAATTTATTTTAGTGTATAACCTTCTTTGATTTTTATTGTGGTAAAATACAAATAAAATTTAACATCTTAATTATTTTAAATGCATTTATAACATTGTATAACAATCACCACCATCCACCTTCATAACTGTTTTTTTCATCTTATAAAACTGAAACACTGTGTCCATTAAATGCTATTCTAATACATATGTATGTTTCATGCACACAGATCGCATTTTATTTATTCATTCATTCATTGATGGACACTTATTTGTTCTGGCTTCCATGCTTTAGCTATTGTGAACAATACTGCTATGAACATGGGTGAATTCATATCTCTTTAAGATGTTGCTTTCAATTCTTTTGGGTGTACACCCAGAAGTGGAATTGCTGGATCATATGGTAATTTTATTTTTTACTTTTTGAGGAAAAGCATACTGTTTCCCACAGCAGTTATATCATTCTATACTCCCACCAACTATGCACAAGGGTTTCAACTTCTCCAACACTTGTTATTTTCTGTTTTGTTTTGATAGTGGCCACGCTAATGGATGTGAGCTGGTTTCCCATGGCTTTGTTGATATATGTTTCCCTAATGATCCGTGATGTTACTCTTCCTTCTATGTGCCTATTGGCCATATGTCTATCTTTTTGGGAAAAAAAATGTCTATTCAAGTTGCTGCCGGAGTGTGTGTGTGTGTGTGTGTGTGTGTGTGTGTGTGTGTGAAGGGTTGAACCCAGACCTCACACATACAAGGCACTCTACCACTGAGCTATATCTAAGCCCTATTTAATATTTTAAAGGTAACAATTGGTTTCTATTTCAATTTTTTATTATTACTGAGATTGAATAATTAAACATTTCCCACATTTAAAAATTTCCTGGTGAATCATCTGTTCATATGCATCTTGGAGCCTGAGAATATTTTTTGTTGATTTTTATCAAATTTTTATGATACATTTACAACAAAAATTATCCTTCATTGTATTTTCTGTTAAAATATGGCAGTTCATTTGCTTTTAACTTTGGGATTACAAAATGAATTTATGCAATCATATATCTGTTATTTGTGTTTTTATTTACTGCCTTTACACTTTGAAAGTCTTTCTCCACAACACATGTTTAACAGATACATACTTTTATTTTTCTAGTTCTTCTATGGTTTAATTTATATCATCTCTCTTTAAAATGGTTCCTTTTTACTTTTATCTTTACTTTTAGAATTTTATTGTGGCAACATAATTCTACATCACAGTGAGATCCAAAGTGATACATTCATATATACACACAACATCTCTCAGAGTGGTTCCCTCCTAATCCCTTCCTGCCACCCCCTCCTGCCTCCTGGTACATACTAGTAAAATCAGTCAGTGGCAGAAAGTTAAGGGTCATATGTTTCCTTCTATGTGGAAGCTAGAGTGAAAGCAGGAAAGAAAAAGGGCATCATGATAATAAGGAGTGAGATCAGTAGAATAGTGGATGAGGACTGGGGGAGAAAGGATGGGAGAGAGAAAAGGAGGCTCGAGGAAGGGAAGAGATGAAATAATATTAGGTCCATATATGAAGGTATACTATACCTTGAATCCAAATAGTAGCTCTCAATCAAACTGAATTTCTAATTTTCCTCTTCTTATTCCTCTGCTTTCTCACCTACTCCATAGGCAATCAGAGAGGAAAAGAAGTGAAAAAAGAAACCCAAAATTAAGAGATTTTAATTTTCCTGATTAGAAGGGAACAGTTGTCTCTGCAAATGACCAGCTTTTTCTGGACATTTCCCCTTTCAGATTAGTAGCCCTAAATGAGCATGTTTTCTTCAATATAAAATAAAAGTGACTTTGAAAGTATCCAGCCTTCAAAATGTCAGCTTACTTTTAAGCCATGAAAATATACTCAGAAAAGAGTATATGTACATGTCCCATATAAAATGTATTGGATTGCCGGGAGTGGTGGTGCACGCTTGTAATCCCAGCATTCGGGAGGTTGAGACCAGAGGATCCGGGTTCGCGGCCAGCCTCAGCTATCTAGTGAGGCGCTCCACAACTTAGTGAGACTCGGTTTCAAAATGAAGAATAAAAAATAGGGCTTGGGGGTATAGCTCGGAGGTAGAATGCCCCTGAGTTCAATCCCCAGTACCGCAAAAAAATAAAAATAAAAAAATAAAAAAAATTAAAAAAATAAAATAAAATGTATTGGATTGAAACAGCTAAAAATTTAACCTAATTATTAGGTAGACTCACTTTAATGTAAATTGATTTTTTTCATCTTGTTAATTTTCTCAGTTGTTATTGGAAGTTTCAACCATAACCTCACTCTCACTGAAGACAAGATTATGAGAAAAGAATTTAATAAGGATAATATGGGAAGAAGGAAGGATAAGAGGACAGGAAAGATAAGGAAGAGAGAGAAATCATAAGGAGGGATAGAGCAGAATCAACAGGGACAAGAGTGTCTGGAAGAGTGGGGAAGGGAAGAGAAAAGAAGCAGGAATCAGTCCCCATTCACTCAAAGAGGACTCAGATGCCATGTTGTCAACTTTTTAAGAAGGTTCACATTTATTAAGTGCTTCCTCTGTGCCTGATGCTGTTCTAAGATCTTTACAATATTATTCTTTTAACTTAGTCATCTTACCTGATATGTAGTTAGGCATTAGTGTCAAGTTTACTTTATTGGTATTGCTAACAACATACATTACCAACTTTTTCAATAAATGTAATACAGAAAGCAAGCTCTAGGTCTGCTATTTGGCGAGTTAATTATACTTCTACTCATGTGCCCAGAAAACTAGGAAAAATGACATGAGGACATGAGGGCTCCTTTTAAGGAATATGGTAAATAAAACCTTGCAAGCTCTGATTTGGTCATTATGAAGACTGAAAGAGCTCTAGAACCAAAGCAATTGGCCTCCTCTCCTGTTCTTGATGGTTTCCAAGCTCCTCGTCCAGTATGCCTCCTGAGACACAGTCCTAATGCACTATTTTCCTTCTACTGAAATGTCAAGTCTGCATTTATTACAGCAATTACCCACTGTGCAATACATAGACTGAACATTGATTCTGAGATCACACAATGCAATCTAACTAATATATCCACCGGGTCAAATAACACCATCAATTTTTTACACTGTTTCAAAGCCAAATTTCCTTCTCAGATACTTAGAGGTATCTTGTATTCTGATAAATAGTTGACACCATAAGTTAGACCAGTCAAATAACAATTTTCTGATAGAAGAGAATGGGATAAACATGCACTTTTATGACAATTAAAGAAATGTGAATTAAATGACAATCCTTTGGTTATCATGTTTTAAAAAATGAGAAAGATTGATAATATGCAATATTGGGCAATATGTAGAAGTTCTCATAAACTGTTGGTAGGAGTATACCTCATTTCCAGGGGCCAATTTTGAAATATGTATAAAATGTTTAATGTGCATATTGTACTATTTATTCTACTTTTATTGCATGTTTGGAACTTATCCTAAGGGAATAGAATAATAGGCAAAAAAAAAAAAAACTGGCAAAAGACTATTCATTGTAGCACTGTTTATGGTGGTAAAAATTTAAAAGACCTTTGATATCTTTAACAGGGGACTAATTAAATAAATTATAGTATAACCATCTCATAATGCTATGCAGATAATTTTAAAATTTTGTGTGTATATGGGGAAAAAGCAAGTTACAGACTAGGATTATCTTTTTTTTTTTTTCAGTACTGGGGATTGAACTCAGGGGCATTCTACCTCCGAGTTATACCCCCTCCCCAGTCCTATTTTTTATTCTTTATTTTGAAACAGGGTCTCACTACGTTGCAAAGTGCCTCACTAGGTAGCTGAGACTGGCCGCAAACCCAGATCCTCCGGTCTCAGCCTCCCAAATGCTGGGATTACAAGCATGTGCCACCACGCCTGGCTTAGGATTATCTTCTTAAAATATATACTTATTGAAAAATCTATCTTCTTCCTCTTGACACTTCCTTCTACACAAAGAGAGTTCAGTCCCAACCTTAGATTTTCTATTTTATTCACTGCCTCATGAGATTGGAGTGACTTATTGGCAGTGGGGAAGAATAAACGTTAATATTTGGCTCAGCTCTGCCTATTTTTCTGCTTGGAACTAAGATTCCTGCTGAGAATACTAGTTCTTTTCTTTTCCTCCATGCTGTCCTTCTTGCCTGATACAGTGTTGGGAAATCTGACTAATTCTGGGGCTCATTTAGCAGTCACATTTGGCACTTACACTAATCTATGTCCTCTAACTCAACTTTATCATTAACAAAAGGAATATTTGCCTCTTTATGCCACTCTTTCACCTTATTTATCAATCAATTCAGTACCCTGGTCAATGAAGAAGGCTGCTATTTATTAGATCTCTCCAACCACACAGTTATGCATGCATTGAAAAAGGAATGGAAGAATAGGTTCCAAACTCTTAATGATGACTCTATAAATATTTCACTTGCTACTTTCTAAATTCTGGATTTCTGTATATTTTATTTTTTGAAAACTAAAAGTTTGTGTTACTTATGGAATCAATATTGCCATTTTATTTTAAATAAAAAGAAATAAAATATATAACAACAAAATACTATTGATATAAAATTATAATAGCCTCTCTAAGTTATGCTTTTTATGGCCCTCAAAGATATAATGAAAAGGGTGTTATCATTTCTCTCCTATGGCCTCTGATCTTGAAAATAGTAGAATGGCTTTGCTTTGTTACTAACAAAGTCATTCTCTTTCTTCTGAGTCTCAAATCTCAATTTTATCATTGCCAAAAAAGTTTTTTTTAGGTCCTAACTTTCTAAGATTCTAGATACTGGTAAGTGTAGTATACACTTGGAAAATGGAGAATGGCAGCTATCAGCAATTGTTATGACCAGATAGAGAATGTCCCCTTAAGAGCTCCTGTATTAATGGCCAGAATTGATATAATTAAGTCATAAGGGTTGCAATGAATTTACTGGTGGTAACCTGGGCAGTTGAGGTGTGGTCCTAAGGGTATGGCCTTAGGAATTGTGCTTGTGTCTTTGAATCTCCTGGCTGACTCTCTTGCTTCCAGCCTCCATAGTGTTAGAGCAGAGCCCTTGCTCTCTCCCTCTCTTTGCTTTCCGCCATCATGCTATGAGCCCTGCAGACTTTGCCTGACATTGACTGAACCTCTGAAATCTCCAACACTGTGAGCAAATAAATATTTCTTCGTTGAGGTGGTCAGTTGTTTTGGTTTACAGCTGTGAGAATGCCAACTGAGACAGCTGAAGTTGTCTTTAAGCATCTGACCTCCTCTTTTCCTGAAATTCTTTTTTCCACCCACAGCTACCTAGTTCATGGCTGATGGGAGTACAAGTGGTCACCTGATCAAAGGTTGTGTGTATGTATGTCAATGTCAACATGATTTACATTATGATGTGAGATGATAATGCACCCATAAAAGCACATTAAAAAAGATTTTCTGGATCACTAGAATCAAGGGAGAATTTAGAAGCTATAGGAGAAAAAAGACAGAGCTGGTCTATAAAGATTGGGAAGAATGAAACAGGTAGATAATTAAAGAAAGTACATTTTAAAAAGAATTCTGGATTTTGAATTACTGGTTTTGGTGCCTTCTGAAAGCCCGGCCTCACTCCCATCCTTGGTTTCAATGAGACAACCTTGTATCCTTAAATCATTTTTAAACTAAATGAATCTGGTTTCTTCAACCAGAGAATATATTCTACAATGCACATCTCTGCTAGTAGGAATGATCTTTTCCCATAATTCCTTAATCCCATCACTACAAATCTATGCAAAGAAAGTATATGAATGATTCTAATTTTACCTGGTTTAGGCTCAGCCTGTATGCAATCTCCCCATCCAATAATCATCCTCAGGTGAAATCTATCACGGCCTTCCTAACCCAGTTATTACTTCCAAGCATGTGCATCACCCACCAATGTTCTAGAACTGGCTTACCAGGGGTCTGAGTTGGGCTCTTGCTGTATCACTGTGAAAGTTGTGAAAGGAAGGATGAAGGTTCCAGACTCCGGGGTCCCTGGAAAATTGGCCCGAGGCTTAAGGAGGACAAAGAGGAAGGTGGTCTGGAAAGCTACTGCAGCTGAGAAGAAGTGTATGCTTTGTCTGGATAATGGATTCTGTTAATCATAGAGAATGGAAAAAACCTAAGGACTTGGAATGCAATTTTTTCTTGAAATACTGGTTTGGGAGATAAAATAGTATCAATAATTTAGGAAGGAAGATATTTTAAGGCTTATGAACCAGATGGTCTTGTAATTGAGGAGTTTTAATGCATAAATTGCTGCCTTGATCCTTGGCTATATCAGATTTATTATTTTATAAGCAAATTATTTTTCTTAAAATGAAATCAGTTCCACAGGTACAAAGTTTATATCTACTTCTCAGCTAAGATGAAACAACCTGGAAGGAAATTACACCGCTTTCTATCCAATGTTCAACCAGATGATACTAAAATATCATTAATCTAAGCAGGTGTGTGAATTGTATTTGAGGCTCCTTCTTTCATACATGTATCTTAGTCTGTGACTGGATGGAGAAGTCTTTGAATAAAATGGAGCTCCCAGAAAATGATTTGATAAAAAATGAAGACAAATTTTTCTAAACTCTTTCTGTCATTCTTGTGAATGCCTGCCGCTGTTTACATCATTCATCTATAAATAGAATCATAATTTACTGCTCAGTACTAGAATGAGTCTGCATCAGATAGAGGGATATGATTATTATAGAGGAAGTCACAATAAGGTTTTTAATGACTTTCCAAACTTCCTTTTTGGAATACACCTAAGTCGGTTTTTATCAAGCTTAAGTACTGACTTTGTCATTGAAAACAAGTACTACTTTTTTTCATTCTTAATAACAAAAATGTGAATATAATACAAATGCCATTAATAAAGGAAAAGCTGAATGCATTATGATTTGGCTACCATATGGAATTTGTATAGAAAGTTTAAAGAACTTTTTAGAATTAACCTGGAGAAGTCTCCATGCTATTGTAAGTTTAAAAAATATACAGGGTAACAATCATAGCATTATTTTGTTCTTGTTATGAAAAGAAAACAAACTTCTTGTATGTGATATGTGTAATATGTGCATCGAGAGAAATGTGGAAAAACACACCTGAAACTGTTAGCATTGGACACCTATGTGAGCGATAATTGAAAGAAGCTAGTGAGAAGATTAATACTTTTAAAAAACATGCCTCTGGAGCTGGGTGTGGTGGCGTATGCTTGTAATCCCAGCATTTGGGAGGCTGAGACCAGAGGATTCGAGTTCTCGGCCAGCCTCAACTACCTAGTGAGGCACTCCGCAACTTAGTGAGACCTTGTTTCAAAATAAAGAATAAAAAAAATAGGGCTGGGGGTATAGCTCGGAGGTAGAATGCCCCTGAGTTCAATCCCCAGTACCACAAATATATATATATATATATATATATATATATATATATATATATATGCCTCTTGATTCTGTGTGTGTGTGTTATTAGCGATTAAACCCACAGTATTTTACCTCCAAGTTACACCCCCAGCTCTATTTAATTTTTTTATTTTGAAATAGGGTCTTGCTAAGTTGCTGAGAGCCACGCTAAATTACTGCGGCTGTCCTCAAATCTGCAATCCTCCTGTTTTAGCTTCCCAAGTA
>PVLC010027187.1:0-21927 GCA_004027655.1 Graphiurus murinus
TTTTGGTACTGGGGATTGAACCCAGGGACATTCTACCAGGCCCTTTAATTTTCTTTATATTTAAATTTTAAAACATGATCTCATTAAGTTATTGAGGCTGATCTCAAACCTACAATCCTCCTGTCTCAGCCTTCCAAGTACTGGGATTACAATACACGCCCAACTTGCTGAAGGCAGCTTCTTAAATGCATTGCTTGTTTTCAGCATCTAGAATGGTGCCTGGTATGCAGTGGGTATCAATAACTACTCCTAAAAAATATGTCTTTGCTTTGTTTTCCCCCTTACCCTCATATTTAATATGAACTGGTTTGCTCCCTTGCAACAGCCTATGTTTTGCTAAATCCTCAGCTAACTTTATCTCTCTGTTCTTTTGCCCAAACAGTTGACTGCCTTCTTGTGCTCCTGGCTTCTCTGAGCCCCATCTGTGTCCCTGGCCACTCTTCTGTCTCACCACTCCCTCCTCCTACACACAACCCCTGAGTTGCAGAACATTTCAGAGGCTCCTCCTGAGCAGGTCTTGTTTCTCAGGCCTCATTTCCTCTCCAGGTGATTTCCTCTCCTCCCATGGCCTTATGTATCACCCATTGCCAATGGCACCAAACTTCTCTTCTGCAGCATTATTTTCTGAGCTTCAGGCCTGTGTTCTCATGAAGACTCTCAAGATGAAGTGTGGAAATTGAAGGCCATGGTTCTTTATCACTGAGTGCTACCTTATCCCTTAACTCAGAAAAATGGAGTCATCACCAAGTCCTGTCCCTTTCACTGTCAAACGACACCTTGTGCCTTCTCTCCATCTTCACTGTCATACCTTAACCACCATGCTCCCTACCTGGACAGTTACAACGGGCATCTAACCAGTCTTTCTGCTTCAATTCTTGCCTCCTTTAATAAGTCTCCAGTATGACCACATGATCATTTCCTTGCTTAAAAAATTTCAAGGGACCCTCATCATGATTAGATCATAAAGTCTATCATGTTCTGGCCTCTGTTTCCTTTGCCTGATCTCTCATATTTCTCCCTCCCATTCATTCTCCTCCTATGACTGTGTCCATGAATAGCTCTTATTTTTTGAGTACCTATTACATGCTTTGTGGTGGTACACATTTTACCATATCATTTTCACATCTTTAATTCAAAATGAGCATTAATATCCTTAAGTTTTAAATGAGAGCCAGGCTGGTGGTGCATGCCTATAATCTCAGCTACTCGGGAGGCTGAGGTAGGAGGATCGCAAGTTTGAGGCCAGTCTCAGCAACTTAGTAGACTCTGCCTCAAAATAAAAATAAAAAGGGCTAGGGGCATAGCTCAACGGTAGAGTGCCATTGGGTTCAATCCCCAATACCGAAAAAAAAATTTAAATGAGAAATCCAAATTCTAAGAAAACTAATCTTGGCACAGAAGTCCTATTTGTCAAATGAATGAATGAACCCAAGACAAATAGCTAAACATTATAGATCTTCTCTGCTACATAGGGTTGATAGGATGATACATATGTCAATTTTGGGAAAAGGTCAAAGAACCAAAATTTAAATTTAAGAAATTTAAAAATCATATTATGCTTTGGAAGTTTGTGTTACTTTGTATTTACAGGCATTTCTGCTGAGTGGGAAATATATAACTAAAAGGCCAGGGCCCCACCATTAAATACCTTATTTTCTCTCCATGCAGGCAAACCTTACATACACCAGAACTCACAGAGAGCAATTTAGGAACCACTTACATGTCCCTGGGAGAATGACTGGGGAAAGTCCTCCTTTCAGGAAGGACATGAATAAAGAAAGGAGGACTCAACCACTCACCTCATTAACTAAGTGTACCAATAGAAATAAATTGTAGCTGATTTCTCATCTGTGAATAGGAATACGAATGTAGCCTAGAACACATAACCAACATGAGTGTGTCGAATCCAACTCTATAAAACAGTATCTAACAAGAGATCTACTCTGATCTAAGTCACCCCTATATCCTCAACTCCCATCCCATTAATTTCTCTACCCTTTACCTAGATTTATTTTCTTTTTCCTTAACACCTGAGATCATATACTTATCTACTTATTTTCTGTTTGTTTTCACTGTTATTTATTCACTGTTTCCTCCAACAAATGCAAGCCTCAAACGAGGGACCTCGTTTTATTTGTTGTTATTGTTCCCCTGGTCTGTACGAGGGGCTAGTCCTTGGAAGTGACTGAAGAAATATTACACTAAATGCATGAATGATGAGGCATCCTGTTGAAGAGTCTGTTACTTAACTAAAAGGCCCAATGATAGGGGTGAGCATTGTAACAATTCTGTATTATAATATTATCCTTTCTCAATGGAAAATACCACCCAATTCTCTGCTCTTAATTTTCAGGATAGGTTTCTCTGCCCTCTTACCAAATCTTATAATAGAGGAAATTGGAGGCCCATTCTCCCCAGTGTCCCCAGGCAATACGACCAGAGGCACAGACCATGCCCTCTTCAGAGGCCTTAAAAGCTTCCATAGGCAGCTGCCTGGTGTCTCAGTGGACCTCCTTTCTGCATGGCTGGCTCCAAGACCAGAAGATAACCAGCTCATCTCCAAATGTGCTATTTATGAGGATTGATCAAGAACCCAAGAGGCCCAACATCGGCTCCATTCAGCTGTGACAGTGTGCCCAAGAGCTAATGCAGGTTTTACCAAATTACAGGAGCAAATGTCAGACTTCCTTTGCATTATCAGGCACACATCTTACATGGCCTCTTTATTGGGTTTTCGTATCTTGAGGGGGTCTTAATAGGATGGAAGGGAGGCTTGCTAGGTGCAAATGAGTGCCATTTGACTATTTAAAGGCACATTTAATTAAACTGGATTCATTGCCTGCATGGGGCAAGTTAAAAGAAAACTAAATAGATGGAGTATGATTACATATTATTAAGAAGAGAGACAGCTCTGGAGACCAAATTCTTTTAACACAACATTAAGTTGAGCTCATTTCATATGCACAGTTTAGCACCGGCCTATAAGGAGAACATGTTTTGAGAAAATCAGCAGAATGGTTATGAGCTCTAAACAGCTTTTAATAAAATGCAATGTTTCAGGAAAGGAGCAGCTTCTAAGCTTCACTTAAATATGCTAATTAAAGAAAATGAAGTTTCCCACTGATTCCAGGTTCTTTTTGTTTTCTCTCTATTTTTTATGTTCATCTCATCCAGGCTACTTTCTACCTTTATGAACTCTCAAAAATGCTCCAGATTCCTTACTTAAAAGATATCAATACCTACTGACAATGGGGGAAGGGGCATGAAAACCTGGGTCTGTCAAACTGGTGACTTCATCTCTTGGCTATTGGGGTCTGGGTGTCCATACACTGAAATTATGTTCAGCTTCTTGTTGGCACCAAGACCATTTTGACAAATGGATCCCATTGAGTGTGGCAATAATAATAAAAAACAGTTTCCATCTGTTGAGTCTGTGCATTAGGGCTTTATACACATCACATAATTTGATTCCCCTATCACCTTGAAAGATAGATAATGATGTCCTCATTCCACAGAAACTGCAATGCCAAAGTAACTTGCTCAGGTTTGCACAAATACTGGTGTTTCTGAGATTAAACTCAGGTCTGACAGACTCCAAAACCTTAACTCCCTCAAAAATGTCTGCCCTCATTTCGTCCTGGGGACCATACTCATGAGGAAGGATGGTAGCTGAAAAATATATAAAACAGCCAACATAATTTTATATTGCAAAAATAATTAAACTTCTAATGATATTCAAGGTGTAAACCCCTTTGAAGAAAATATTACAAAATCTTCTTGGCTTTGGACAATAGGCCAAAAAATATTAAGAAGCATTGATCTGATTTATCCTGAGTTAAAAAGCTCCTCATTCTGCTTCTCCATACTTCTGATAGCAACATTTTGTTTAACTTTGTGGAATCAATTCTCCCCTCCTTGGGTTTAAATGGTCTGAATTATGTTTTCTTGACCCTGTAGTTCTATGAGTTAGCATGTTTTCTCATCTAGGCAACAGATTTTCAGCTGACTCACAAAACCTACTGCAGGAAATGTGCACTAGCCATGATACTTTGGGCTGGAGCTATTGAGAAACTTAGAGGTACCCTCTAAGTTTGCTAAGCTGGTAGAACATATGGTACAGCACCATAAAAGGTAAGCCTGCTTGTGAATGAAACCCAACTGAGATATGAAAAGGCACAGAATCCCTCCAACATTCTTTGAGAACTGGGTCCAACCACACATGAAGTCAAATACCTACATGTGGACTTCCCTAGATTGTAGACCAATCAATTCTATCTTAAGCCAATCAGAATCAGTTTTCTCTCACAAGCATCTGAAAAAGCATGCCTCTCACCCTCACCAAGTATATTGTTGTAGAATATGAAACTCAGAGTGGGGAAATTAAATATATATCACTAATTAGTGATACCTTTAGGACTAGGATCAAGGGCCCCTACTTCTCCAGCTAGTTTTTTTCCTCTTTACCATAACCCTCTAGGTCTTTGATTCTCAAAGTGTGCCCATTATACCAATAGCATCCACATCATTTGGAACTTGTTACAAATATACATTAGTAAGCCCACCCCAGATCTACTGAATCAGAAACTCTGGGGCAGGAGTAGCCATCTGTTTCAGATCCTTCACATGACTCTGATGCATGCTGAAGTATGACAGTCACTCCTCTAGATCAATGTTTTTCAAATTCTCAAAGTGATAGAAACATTATCTTCAGAGAGTATATTGGGTAGAAGCTATATGTATGTGTGCATATGTATCTGTCTGTGTGTGGATTATTACTAGAAATGGAGGAGAGAAAAATTTGAAATCTGCTTGTTTCTGAAGACCTGTGGTAGCACCTGAGGGTTTCCAAAGAGTCTCTAAAACCCTACAAGGCACCATTTGGTTAAAAGATCTTTGAAACGCATAAATGGCCACCCACCCCAGTCCTTATCACCTTATGATGTTTCCCTCTATTTATATTCAAATTTTCTATAATCCTTGATGCTTTGTTTTATGGTTAGCTATTCACTAATCTCTACATTAAAAAGACTTTTTAAATAGTTACAGAGTCAGACATGGAAAATGGGATGGGGGAAGGCACAGTAAGTGCACAGATATTTCCCTTGGGAAGTCTCAGGTCCTGAGACCCTCCTCCAAATCCCAAGTCTTTGATGTCTGGAATGGGGTAGGGCTACTTCTTGACCACATTTTGAAAATTAGGCATGTTCTATGGAACCTTGATCACCTAGATGTTCTGGTCATTGGATCATCTGTCCTTCCCTGGGGGATTTGATTTCTCCCACCGAACTGGTGAACTGGATCTACTGCACCCAGGTATACCGAGGCCTCAGAGATTTGTCTTTCCCCTCCTCAGGGGGTTCTCAGGCACAAAGAGTGCAGCATCTGGTGGGGAAAGATTTGGAAATGAGGTTCTACAGACCTCCCAAAAACACTGGTAGTAGTTTTAGTGTCCTTGCATTGGTGATTTATTATCCCATGACCTTCAACTCAGCCCATTTCCAAAATTTTTTAATTTTAAGTTCAACTATTCCCTCCCTTATTTCTGTCTCTCTGTCTTCCCTGACATTCTATGTTACCATGATTCTTGTGCATAACCCTGTTATAACATTCATCATATTATTTTAATACTAAGAGTAATTTTTTTTCTAACAATAGATGATACATTTCTTCTCATTGTCAGTTTTGGGTATATATCTACACTAGGTGGTGAGAGTAGGGACTATATCTGTGCCTCAGGAGCTAGATGCAGCATCTGTCACATCATAGGTGCTAGAAAAAAATCTTTTTAGCTACAAAATAAAGAAATAAATCCCTTGCTTGGCCTACTTTTCCATCCAAAGTCAATCATGGAGCACACCATCTTGAGAGATTAATAGCAGCTACCATGAACCCAATGCCTAATATCTGGTAAGTTACAAATGTCATGGATGAGGAAGTGGAAGCACAGAGACATTGTGAGCTAGTCCAAAATCTAGTAACTAGTGAACTGTGGAGCAAACAACTAATCTCAGTCTTATTTAGTTCTAAACTCTTGACTCGCCATTCTATCTGCCTCTTCCTCTTATTTATTCACTCCTTCATTTAACTCATACTTAAGGAGAGCCTTCTTTGTTTCAAGCATATCTGGGCATGTGACATTCTGAAGGGCTGTCCTCAAGGGTCCCTGAGTTCTTGAGGCTCATACAATGAGGCAAGAAAGTTCCCAAAAGTGCAAAGAATAAGTAGGTAAATATGATCCAGTTATGTAAAGGGATTCTTATCTTGGCTCTACATAGTACTGTTCATCAAAAGAGTACAAAACTCTGAATACATAAACACTGAGATCATAAAAAGTTGCTGTTGTTCACTGTTTTTCTCTACAGAAACAAGACTTGTGGCTTGACAGCATTCTTGGGCTAGGAGGAAGATCAAATTAAGCAGGTTATCTTGATAGCATTCATTATCCTAGGCCAGCTTTCCTATCTCCTGCTCTAATTGCTAGCTTTCTTGGGCAGAAATAATTCCAAGCTGCATGCTCTGCACTTTATTTTCTTTTTTAAATATCTTCAGATTTGAAATAGACATACACTGCAGCAGAGTTGCTAG
Source organism: Graphiurus murinus (assembly GCA_004027655.1). NCBI lineage: Eukaryota > Metazoa > Chordata > Mammalia > Rodentia > Gliridae > Graphiurus > Graphiurus murinus. Next base: position 6,586 of record PVLC010027187.1, read on the forward strand.
AAGTATTAGAGAAGCCCAGTAGGAGATATTTGCATATTTATGAAAATAGTTTACTTTCTGCTATGAAAATAACAAATGCTCACAACCTCAGCAGTTTGTTCACTTTGTTTGAGAAAAGAACTAGAAGTGAATTCCCAATTTAGAAAAGATTTTGAAGGAGGGCTTTACAACATGATTTTATTTTCTTTAAAGTTATTATTCCAAGAAGTTTTGAGGGCACAGAATTTCTCATGCCAGGATGACCTTTTTTTGACTGTGATAAACATGGAAACTTTTAGAATTCTCCCCCAAATGTGCAGAAAGTTTAATGGAGACTTTGCCAGATTTAGTCTAACAAATTATACTCAGAGTTCACATCCAAAAAAATTCAATTCATGCCAATTTTTTTTTTTTTTATGATTACATAGGACTAACCTGTCAATCTCATGAGTCATTTCTGGCTTTCTAAAAAAATTTTCTGAAGATGTTAAGCAAAGGACAATGAGAGTCTGACTCATCAGTACATTTGCAACCTTTTTCTAGGAAGAGTAAAGACTCCACAAGAAATGTTTTAAAACAGAACGATGAAGATTACAATGCCTTTAACATTTGTCTTGGGCAGTCAGTATTTGTGCTAGGCTATCCCCAGTTACATCACCAGTTTATAGTCATTTCCAAATGGTCCAAAATAAATGAACCCCACATGGAAGGAGATGAATAATCTAATAGAAAGAGCAGAGGTTTTGGTGTTAGGGAGACTTGAATACAAATTCCCACTTCTTGCTTATTTGTAGTGGTCTTCAGAAAAAAAAACTTTTTGAACCCCAATTTCATCAGCTATAATAGAGATTATCTTACATCTTACATAGCTTGCTTGGTTCTCTAAGTTTGAAATGACAAAGAAATATAGTTCTGGTTACATAGTGCTGAAAAGATGTCAACCATTGTTCAGTAACCACTCTCATGGAGTATATGTCCCACCTTTTGCCATTGCCTGTGTTATTGTTAGTATATAGTATGCATGCTGTTAGTTGTATTCATTTCCTATGATTACTGTGACAAATGATCACACATTTGGTGGCTTACAGAAATAAAAATTAATTCTCTCACAATTCTGGAGGCCAGAAGTTTGAAGTCAAGATGTTGACAGGGAACGTGCTTTCTTAAGGCTCCAGTGGAGAGTTCTTCCTTTTTTCTTCTGCCTTCTGGTGACTCTATTCATTGTTCCTTGACTTGAGGACACAGAACTCTGATCTCTGTCTTGTCTTTACCTGGCCCTTATGTTTATCTTCTCCTGTTTTACCTGTGATAAGGACAATATTCACTGGACTTAAGGTGCATTGCATTTTCAATTGCCCCCTTTGCAAATAAGGTCACATTCATAGCTTCTGAAGATTAAAATATGGACATATCATTTTTGTATCACCCTTCAGCCCACTACAGTAGCATATTTTGGAAGCATAACTAACTAACTTTGGGGGGGTGTCTGTTTATTTGGGTACTGGGGATTGAACCCAGGGGAATTCTGCCTCTGAGTTACATCCCCTGCCCTTTTTATTCTTTATTTTAAAACAGAATCTCACTAAATTGCTGAGGGTCATGCTACATTGCAATCTCAGCCTCCTCAGTACTGGGATTACAGGTATGTGGTACCTCACCTGGCTAATAAACAAAAATTTACAAGATAAACTTTCTTAATTGCACAGGAGGACAGAACAAAGCCTTTAGACAAACTAGGATCTGAGTGGTTCCAGCACCAGTGATGGATGCCATCTGATGATAATGGGAAATTAGGTTGGAAGATAGATTGGAACATTTTGTGATGGGATTGGGGGAAGGTAATTTTTGTTTGTTTGTTTGTTTGTTTTGTTTTGTTTTTGCAGTACTGGGGATTGAACTCAGGGGGATTGGACTATACCCCCAGCCCTATTTTTTATTCTTTATTTTGAAACCAAGTCTCACTAAGTTGTGGAGTGCCTCACTAGGTAGCTGAGGCTGGCCGTGAACCTGGATCCTCCAGTCTCAGCCTCCGGAATGCTGGGATTACAAGTGTGTGCCACCATGCCTGGCTGGGGGGAAGGTAATTTTAACGGAGATGGTTAGTAACAGGTATTTAAAAAGGTCCACCCTTTAAATATAATCATGTTCACTCTAACATTAATACCTGAATCTGGATAGCTCTGATCTACTCTCTCATTTCTCTGTAAGCACTCTAGTCTTCTCAGAACACTTCTGTCTCCAATATTTCTTTAGATTCTTTAGTAGGGGAGGGAAGTAGATATGGCAGCCAGTTGGCTAACACAGTGAATCAAATTTGAGACTAGTTTTAAAAGAGATATTTCCAAGCCACTGGCAGCTGGACTTAATAAATGTTGGACTCCATGGTAGTTCCTTAGTAAAATCACTACTGCTTCTAGCATTTGTGAATGTTCCAGTATTTGGAAATGTTGTCTGTGTGGCTCATGTACCTGAGATCAAAGAGTCCTCATTACTGTTCCTTTATAGTGAAAAGACGAATGTGCTGTTGTTTTTGGATAAAACAGAGGAATGGTACATCCTTCCTATTATTTATAACAAGTGGGGCCTCAGCAAGATAATCCAAGGTCCTGAAGGTTGCAGCTCATTGGATTATCTACCAGAAGAGATGTTTGTGATGAGGTTCTGGAATCAACTGACCCACTTTTCCAGACTCACTAATAGCTTCCAATACTTTAAGCTCTGGTGTTAAGCTTCATGAAAATGCCCAGTCTCCTAATTTTTGAGGATAACCCAGTCTCTTTTATCTGTCTACCATTAGAATACAAGTTCTGAACATGGCCCAGCCAAATTGCCCTGTTATTTTTGCATTTTACACCTGACTCTGGGGACCACAGCAGTTTTTTAATTATTAGTAGCTCTCATTTTGTAAATTCCTTGGAAAAATATATATTGAAGTAGACTTCACTTAAAGACAAAGTGAAGTGCCACCTTTACTTTATAGGGACAAAGAGAAGGGTAGGGATCAGTGAGTGAGGACCCACCATGAGGGTGCATTCTTGGGGAGAGAGTCAGGGCTGAGGTTTGCAGGATAACTTCTCCACTGAACATTTCTTCTGGAGGTCTTTGCTGAAACACCGAGAGACTCGGGACATTCAAGGAAAATAAACTGGATCTTCATGATTGATCTTAGTGTAGGGGAAACAGCGTGAGCCTTAGAATCAGAGGGATTTAGATTGGAAACCTAATCTACCATTTACTGGCCCAGACTTCTCAAGCAAGCTACTTGGCTTTTTTGATAATTTGCAACATTATTAAGTTGAAAACCTTTCATTCAACTCAAACAATTTCAAAGAAGATTAAATGAAAATTGAGGGCTTTGAGCTTCACCATGGTAAGACTTACCCCTTATATCTTGGTATAATCTTTAATAATTTATAGGTTCTGTCCACGGTGTCTCTAACTTGGAGGATTGCTGGTGTTGGACTTGTACCTTTGGCATGTTGCTTCTTCATCCTAGGATTCTCAAGCCTTCCATGAACTTTGCTCTTTGATAAGTTACTTAATGAGTGCTGTAGACTTAAAGGAAAATGCTGTCATTTTCAAAAATTTTCCCTTAAATACATACATAAAATCCATATTTTTATCTTTCATTTGCCTTTTAAAATAAACCAATATAGATAGAACTTTCTGACATCTGTAAATGCTAGCTTGAGATCACTCAACTCATTTGCATGGATGACCTCTGCTTGAACTCATTTCTCTGGAAATAAAAGTTTAGTGCACTACTAATTCAACTTAGAAAGTAATTGGAAGACTTCAGCAAATGAGGAAAATTCTCATTTTATAGGGACTGGGGACTTAATTCAAATGAAAAAAGCTTCATTGATGACATGAGTTAATTGTGCAGTTAACATGAAATAACCTTACCTAGAATTACAAAGACTCTAAAAGCATCCATTTGCAGGTATAGATGATTAAAAGACTCTTTAACAGAAAATCAAGTTTCTTGAATTTTCTCCATGTTGTATATTAAGGAGACAGTCAGTGGTCACCAGGGAATCTAATACGTAATATAATTTCATTTAGGAGAGCCCTATTATAATTTTGAAACTTAAACAAAAAGAATGTCTTCAGATTCTGACACTGTCTCTCAATACTCACACTCTCTCTTTCAGTGAATCCTTGGCTTCTACCTCTGAATGTCCAAAATCTCAAGGCTCCCTCCTAAATTCTCTTGTCTAATTGCACACTTCTCATGGATTCCATCCATGACTATTAATAGTGTTCATATGCTACTGATGCCCAAATACCCCATTTCTGTGGTTGAATCATATTCCAAGCTGCCTATTTAACATCTCCACTTGTATGCCTCACAGTCAAAAGCAACACGTTCAAAATTAAATTTTCTCTTCAACTGGGCTCCCTAGAAATAGCGCTTCAGGAAAGGATTTTCAACTGATTTATTATATTGATACTGATTTAGTGATATTCAAGTGAGTACTCTCATGAGAAGGGGAGTAAGAGGGCTGGGGAAAAGGTTTGAATGAGACTGATTTCAAAGTGGTTCTAAAGGGAGATTTGGGATGCAAATTGTGCACCATATCGCCCCACCTTGAGGCAAGGAGGCTGACCTCTTGGAACTCCCTGTTGAGCCTGGGGTTAGATATTGGAGGACATAATCTCCTGAGGCAATGCAGCTACTACCTTACTGGGGAAAATTCTACTCCATAAACTATTACTGCAGTAAGCAGTATAGACTTACATGGCAGCTGAGAATAGAGGGTAAAGACAGGTAAGAGGGTAACATATATTATAGATTCTTAATTAGCCCCACAATATCTACTGATTATATGTCAAATCCATCTACATCCCTCCATCTCCACTCCTATTGACCAAAGCAAAGCTATCTTCTTGTTGCATGTAGACTAGTGAAATGCTTCCAACTGGTGCCCTCGTTCACCCTATTTATCACCAATGTATTGTCCTCACAAAACCAGAATCAAGTTGTTTTAAAAACACAAATATGATCATCTTCAAATATTTAATTACTTTTCATTATCTTTACAATTACTTATAAACTAAAGGCTGCCAAGACCCAAAAGGCACTACAAAGTGAAGCCTCCTGATCCCAGTGTCAGCCCTATCAGAGGCCTCTCTCCCTCCAGCATTCTGAGCTTCTGAGGCCGCCCTTTAGTCTGTTCCCGGAGCATTAGAAACTCTGCCTTCACTCCTTTGTTTCCTCTGGTGAGAATGCCCTTGCCAAATCTCTGTTTAGTTGGCTCATTTTTATCATTCAGGTCTTGGGTTCAAGGACACTTGCTTCTAAGAGGCTTCTCTTGACCTACTTAGCTCATTCACACACTATTCACAACCTGCACGGTTGTTTTTTCTCTGAAAATCTGTCTATTGAATGAACCCAATTTGGTATATGAAAGCAAAAAACAACTTTCTATTAACCTTGATCTCTTTGCTCATTATCCTGCACATTGAATAAGCCAGTAGCTTCTTCAGTTCCTCTCAGCTACTAAAAGTCCAATCCAGTGAAACATCTGACACTTTTCATTTCTTCAGCTTACATTATTTAAAGCTTTTTAGCTCCGCCAGCTTGGGCCTTCCTCCAGCTGGAAAGACTACAGTGGACAGGGAGGCACGGTGCCAGCAGCTTTTCTTTAGTTTGATTTCTTCTACTGGCCCCATCCAACTGTGCAGGATCCCTGTGTCTTTGGGTTTGGAGCAAGGGCAGAGCTGGTGATTGTTACCGGGGATCAGGGCCATCGATGTGTTTCAGGCCTAACTGCTGGTCCTTTCTCAAGCTGAGAACAACCCATATGCAGTTTTCTGATCCAAGTTAGTGTCTTAGATGATGGCTGGCAATATACTCTTGAACACCTCGCATATTGTCATCATCTACTTTCCCACACAACATTTTTAAGTCACCTCACCAAGTGCAGATCTCTGTTCCAGAGAGGACATCTGAAATAGGGAAAATCATTTAGTTTTACCACTGCCAGCCCAGGGCATGAAGACCCTCCAGTGAAATCTGCTACTAAAGGTTATGTAAAGTCTGCTGGAGGTTGTCAGCTACGAGTAAGATATCAGACCTTATGTCTCCCAGGTTTTTGCTTTCTGAGGATTCAGTTTCTGGGAAGAAGACAACCTGCTCCCTGGCACCCTGGACCACTCAGTGACAACATGCTGTCCATCACTCTTTGTTTTCAGGCCTGTCTTGATTGACTCTTTATAGCCAAGAGGTGAGTGTTGACAAGAGATAGCAGAACTAATTCTATCCAATCTTCTTGCACTGCCAGCATAAAAGATATAACACTTTGATTCAGAATATGGTGGTAATTTATACCTACTATTCTCAGTGTTAGGGCCAGTTAAAGATCCAAGATGGGGAGATGGAGAACACCCCACTTAATACTCTGTTACTTTTTCCTTTTCGTCTGTGACTCTCACTAGAATATACAACATAAAAGCTCAAACCTTGTCTGCTGTTTCTCTGGTGAATCCCCAATACTGAGACCAGTTCCTGGCATAGAGTCTGTGCTCAGCAAATATTTAGTGAGTCGATTAGTAGTAATATCTGTGTGTGTAATATCTGTGTGATGAGACCTTTCCTCAGATCAGGCAAGTGTTTGTCTCACCAATGTTGTCCTGCTTTAGCTACTCCTGCCTCCCTCTCAGGAGGCCAGAGAGCTACAATCAGACTTCTCCTACCCGCCTTAATATTAAACAGAAAAATGAGAATTACCTGGAAAAATCATCTATTATTAGGTGATCAATGCCATAGTTATTATCATAATCATCATTTCCATGATTGTTTTGATATGTTGCCAGGCCCCTCTGCCTTTGAAGGTAATAAGTTTCTTTTCTTCACTATTTTCCTTTGTCAACACATATTGTTACTGTATTAGCTAAGTAAGCAAACTATTGTGCATTTTCATGGTTGGAATGAACAATAAGTTTAAAAAAGAAGTTCAAAAGGAAGAGAAGAAGAGAAGGAAGAGACAAGTGTGTGTTATCAAGAACCAAGAATTCCACCCTGGAATCCAAGCCACCTGAAGATGCATTTTGTTATCCTGAGGGTATTCTTATGTATCAGGAAAATATTTTGCTAGGGTCAGTGCAGGCAAAAATGCTGTGATTGTGCTCTTGGAAAAAGATCAGGAAGAAAAAGTATGTGGAAACTAAAAAGTTAAAAAGCAAAGCAAAACAAGCAGAAGGTCTTTCAGGTGGATAAAGGCAAATCCAAGTTCTGAAGTTTCTCCTTTAACTCCTTCAAAACTAGTAGAGGGGACAAAAGGTATGTGTGGATAATATTCCAAAGGACATCTGTGGAGAACATAAAGTTTATTATCAAAGTCAGAGAATATCAGGTCTTCTTTGAGACTAGTGAAATATAAAACAAGGATAGGTAATTGTTGTTCTTCCATAAAAAAGAATCACGAAGGCAGTTAAAATGAAGTCCTATGTGTCCTGGTAAGCTGTTTAGAAGCAAAGCAGCCCTTTCAGTTCAAGAGTTGAGTATAGGGTTGGTGTCTTTTTCTCTGAAAAATATGTGGCATTGAGACTGAGTTTAGAAACTACAGTCAGGGTTGAGCCCCACTGGTAGAAAGAGTTCTTCTTGATTTATATTACTTTTAACCTTCCAATTTTATAGTTATAACAATACACCTAATTGAATGACCACTGACATGTTTGTGTGACCACTGCTCCAACTCAATAAAAGCAAGACTGCCTGGTTGCTTATTTTATTTCCACAAGAAACTCTGACCTTCTCATCCTTCTAGATCCTAGAGAGCATATCCTTGGAGCTTGATTGCCTAGCCCTGTATTCTGTATTCCCAATGCCTTTGACAGCTGTGCATACTGCAAATTTGTGCAGATTTAGAGAAGATACACTTTTCTAGAAAGATTCTGTACTTCCTTCTATCATAAAGTTGTCATAGTATATCTATTATCTCTAAAATAATGCTCAGTAACTTCCCAGATAATTATCCTGCTCAATATGCAAGTTTAAGCTGGGAGTGGTGTTGCATGCCTATAATCCCAGTCCTCGGGTGGCTGAAACAGGAGGATAGCATGTTCAAAGCCTGCCTCAGCAACTTAGTGAGGTGTTCATCAACTTAGCGAGATTCCATTTCCATTTCCAAATAAAAAATAAAATAGGGCTATAGGTATAGCTTAAAGGTATACTGCCCCTGAGTTTAATATGCAGCATCACACTCACACACACACACACACACACACACACACACACACACACATACTTCTACCATGACTATAATGGAATACTTTCAGTGGGATATCTTTTGCATTATACAACATGAAGAACAATCTTAGTTCTGCTATTATTATTATTTTTTTAACTGTGTGAACTGGTACAATTATTTAACCTCTCTGCTTTGGAAAAATGAAGCCAATAATAGGACTCTGGAGATTAAATTAGTTAATACATATAAAGCACTTAGATAGAAAATTGGCAATAGGAAATATTCAGTAAATATAAGTTGTAATCATTATTACTGGTGAAAAATGAAGTTATAGGCAGATTCTCCAAAAGTATCCAGCTGGGATATGAACTGGATCTGGTCTTTCTCACCAGCAGTTCTCGTCTCACAGGGATGTGCTCTGTGGTCCAAGGTCAAAAGCTTAGGTTCATCAACACTGAGTTTTAACTGAATTGAAAGCAGCTAAGAAATAATCTGATATTAGAAGGCATGTTATAGAAGTGCATACTGGGTTTTTTTGGGTAAATAAAAATAAAATAAATTAACAGTTCCCTCCAAAAAATCACGTGGTTAAGTTTGCAGTTTTGTTCTGGTATCTAACATCAGGATCCTGGTAATAGGAAGGAAGTTTACAAACAACTGTGAACCACGGCAGGGAGACAAGGGATCAGGTGCTGGTGCCAAAGCCTGAAGCCAATCTTCTCACCTGCTGGACCCCTTAGATGGGACAGCCCTATAGGAGCTGAAGTCAAAAGGCAAAGGAGGCTCTCTTCTCACTCCTCCTCCTCACGACCCTACATTCCTGCCTGTGCTGCCTTCCAACAAAATTCCACCACTGGACTCCAAACTGTTAGAGGTAAGCTTGCCATTGCTTTATATACTGAAGGTTCCTATAGGCATCTTCAGATATTATGAGAAAATTAACTTCTGATGGCAAGAAATGAGCCAAATATCAGTTCCTGTGCCTGTTCATGGAGCTTCCAGCCCTCATTTGCTTTTCTGTTTTTCTTCTGCTCTACTCTGCTCTATATCACAGTAAAGGAAGCAGTAAGGAAGCAGATTGATTCACTTCTGTAGGTTGCATCTTCCAGGCTCCTATTTTATCTCCAGAGCCCCGTGATCATGGTTGGGTTTGGCCAAGAAGTCACTCATGGACTATTGGAGATCAGTGTGAAGAAGGGAGAAATTCCCACTCATTATGGTTTGGATTTAGAATGAACTCCTACATCCCACAGAGACAAGGCGGTCATATTGGAGGTGGGGCTTGGTTGCTGAGGAGGGGTCCCTGGGGGTGTGACCACAGGAATTATATATGACCCCTCCTCCCTTTGCTCTCTCTCTGCTTCCATCCTCCGTGATGCGACAGCAGACCCATTGCACTCTCTCTGTACTCCCTGTGCCATGCCCTGAGCTCCATTAGTATAATCTGTCCTAATATGGACTGAACCCTTGAAATCTCTAGAACTGTGAGCAAAGAAATCTTCCTGCCTCTCAGTTGTGGTGTTCAGGTATTTTGGATCACAGCAGTGAGAATGCTGACTGAACACTACTCCTATGCCTAAAGTGGGATTTCTAACAGCAGCTGTTCCTCCTGTGTCCTGAGCAAACCCTACACGATCTATGTGGCCTCCAGCTTTCAACAGGTGACCCCCAGGCCAGGTCACTAGTGACAGCACTCCTCTTGTCCCTTCAGATGTACTTATCTCTGGGTTGCCTCCCTCTCTTTCATTTATTATGTAACACCCTCTCTTTACCCTGTATAACTTTGGTGTTAATCCTTTGACACCTTTGGTGTTTGTTTTATACACTCAAGCTGGTTTCCATTTTCCTAGTTGGACCCTGACCAATAGAGGCTGATTTTAGAAAAGGTGGTGGTAATGTGGTAGAGATTAGCTCAAATTTGTGAATATGATATGTAGAAGAAAAAATGAACTACTACTAGAAATAAATATGTTATGGGAGTGGTTCAGACTGAAAATAAGATATTGTTTGCTCCTGAAATGTTGCATTGCAGGCAGGAGAAGGAAATTAGTTCTTACCAACTTAAAACTGGGGACATATCATGCTCAGGGCCTTACCACATCAAACCAAAAGCTTTTGTACCTGCAAGAACACAGCACTCCTTCTGAGAACTGATTCACGCTAGCAGGAAAGGAAAGACTCCTGCTATTCAGGCAGCAGCAGACAAGAGACCTTGTCACAATCAGGATGAGTGATAGGGATGCAAACTGTTACTTGGAAGGTAATTCCTAACACATATTTCACAAGGTGACAGTGTTTGTCCAGTAAAACATAAAGAACAACTATTTTATTTGTTCATTCTATAGCTATGAATGAATGCATACTCTAATTTTGTGTTATTTAAGACACTGGGGTTAAAACCATGAGAAAATTAAAAATACCCTGTCTTCATGGAGTATATAATATGGAGGGATGGTGAGGGAGTCAAATAGACAATAGATAAATCAATAATGTATATATTAAAACAACTACATATACTATAGAAGAAAACAATGCAAAGAAGTAAATAGTAAGTGTTGGGAATAGAGGGTTCAAATTTGAAGCAAGGAAGGCCAGGGAAGATCTCACTTGGAGTGACATTTGCATGAATTCCTGAAGGAGATGAAGGAGAGAACTATGGGTCGACTGGGTAAAGAGCAGTGAGGCAGAGAGATGGAGAGGGTGTGGTGTTGGGGAGAGGTGGAGAAATACAAGGATCCAGTAGGAACTGGAGATTTCTGGCCAGAGCCTTTGGATGTATCATTGTTAATTGAAATAGGGCAACAGTAAGATGAGGGAAATTTACTTGGGGTGGGATTAGAAAGATTCAGAACTTAGTGCTTATATATATTAAATGTAATAAGCCTATTAGACACTTGAAAGGAGGTGCCACCCAGGTGGTTGCGGGGTATATGTGTGTGTGTGTGTGTGTGTGTGTGTGTGTGTGTGTGTGCATGTGTGTATGTCTGTTTCTGAAGATAGAACACAGAGGCATTTTGCCACCTCGCTATACCTCTACCTAGTTTTTGTTTTTGGAACAGGGTCTCACTAGTTTTCTGAGAGCCTCGATAAGTTGCTGAGACTGGTCTTGAACCTGCCATCTTCCTATCTCAGCCTCCCAAGTACAAGATTAAAGGCATGTGCCATTGCACCCAGCTGGCAATTGCCTTAATGAATTTAGAATTCAGAGGGAGAGGTCTTGGAGTGGCTAGCAAATCAAGAATACATTAATAGTATTTAAACATCAACAAAATGACAGTGAGCACAGATAGGCATATAAAGGTCACAGATCGAGTAGTTGGCACTCCAACATTAAGAGGTCAGGGAGGTGAGGGGAAAGCTTACAGGAAGCCTTCGACGCAGCAGCAAACATGATGTGAGGCAAAAACGTGAAGAGGATGTAGGAGTGCCCCAAAAGTTTTGTGGAGAGTTCGTTGTAGGACAGAATGCAGCAAATACTGCTAAGAGATGGGAACAGGTAAGGACATAGAACGTGCTCAGGGAAGACAGGAAGCAGATAAATGAGGGACAGTGGAGTGCAGAGAACACTTTCCAAGGGAGTTTCTGTAAAAGGCAAGGTAGAAATAGCAGAGAAGAAAGTAGAATTAAGATGTGTGTGTGTGTGTGTGTGTGTGTGTGTGTGTTACTTGGGATTAAACCCAGGGGCATTCCACCTCTGAGCTATACCCCTCCATACCTCATTTTATTTTATATTTTGAAAGAGAGTCTCACTAAGTTGCTGAGTGTCTTGCTAAATTACTGAGGCTGGTCTTGAACCTGAAATCCTGGGTCAGCCTCCCAAGTACTGGGATTACAGGAACGCACAACTATACCCAGAGAGCTTAATTTTTTTTTTTTTTTTTTTTTTTTGGTACTGGGTATTGAGCCCAGGTACATTCTCTGAGCTACACCCCCAGTCCTATTTTTAATTCTTTATTTTGAAACAGGGTCTCACTAAGTTGCAGAGGGCCTCAATATGTAGTTGAGGCTGGCCAAGAATCTGGATCCTCCGGTCTCAGCCTCCCAAGTACTGGAATTACAAGCATGTGCCACCAGGCCCAGCTTAATTTTTTTAAAGTAGGGGAGTAAACAGCAAGTTATTATATTAGTGAGAATGATCTAATAGAGAAAAGGAAATCATGGTTTGAGAAAAGAGTATTAAGTGCTGCTATGATGTGTTTGAGCAGACAGGAAGACTTGGCTCTCGGTGCACAGATAAAGCGCAGGAGCACGAACCCAGCATCCTACTCCAAGAGAGGGGCAGACTTTGCAGCCACACATGAGGCAGGGGAAAGTGTGTGGTGGGAGTTTGCAGAATTTATTTTCTGGTTGCTTTTGTTTTCTTAGTAAAATATGAAGATGAAGAGAAACCAAACCATTAACTAAAAGGAAGGCTTGGGAAAGATACTAGAGTTTAAGGAAAGAATTGAAAGTATGACGTGAAGTCACCAATGAAGTGAGAGAAAAATGGGTATGGAAACAGGTTCTGGTTAGCAGTAGAGCCCACTTGAAGTGAGCTATCATGAATTGGAAGCGAAGCCATTCAGCATGGTTTTGCGCTTCCCTTCAGTGGTATTCTGGTGCACAGTTGCAGGCTTGGAGTGGACAAAGCATTGCAGTTAACTAGAGCTGTGTTTTTGCCTATGATGAAACCAAAAAGTGTCAAAGAAGTCATAGATATATGTGAGGGAGGGAAGATTATTACTGGTCACCAGAATTTATGCTGGATATGATGAAGATTGAATCCAAGATGGGCCAGAAAAAGTGAACCATTAATAACACTGATAAGATGGGATCACAGAGAGGTTGCAGAGGTGATACTGGAGGGAGTGGGTTAGAAATCAGGTGATAGTCAGACACAATGATTCTGTAATAGAGTATATGAAGGGGACATAGTTCTGGTAATGACAAGTCCACAACATAATCATGGGGCAAATAGCTGAGATGAGAGGAACAAAGGAAAAAAAGGAAATCACTGACTTAGAATTAGAAAGGCCATATTAGATTATATATGCATTAGAAAGGTCATATTAGATTATAGGAATATTGAAGTCAACATGAAGTTGAAGGCATGATATCAGAGTGACAGTGAGACAGGTCAAAACTCTTCAGAAATTAAGAGAGTGTCCCAAGTGTGACTTGATAACTGCTATGAGGACCACTCGTGTATGGAATAGCCTGGCGATCTGAGATGCAAAATCATCTTTTTCATGCAGAAAGAAGAGAAAATAAGAAAACAGCAGCGATGATGAGAAAAGAATGGTGCCCACCCCCATGTCTGAGAATGCAAAGGCCTAACAGCTCTCACTGGGAAAAGCTATAGGGAAGTTGTCTTCTCAACAGAGAGCCAAGCTCTAGAATATCAGGGGTTGGGAATATAGATGTTTTTAATTATAATATATTGGGAGTTCTAGAAGTCATAGTGGAAGAGTTTTAGGAATTCAGAATAGTAATAGGGACTTCATGGGGTTTAGAGAATAAGAGTTGACCTGGCAAGCAGGACTTCCTGTATAGGTGAAACTTGAGCTTTCTTTAGCTACTGACGTAGCACAGTCTAATTATAGGGGGACTCATTTCTCCTTGTGGAGCAAGGTGCACAGGCACACAGGCATATGTACTGGAATATATTTAAGAAATCATCTTCCCTGGGCTATGATGCATGATGCCTAAGAGATAATGTATGAAAATTGGAAAGCTCAGGATGGTGAGCTTCTTTCATTCTTAGAGAAATTTGCATGAACGTGGGAAGGAGTTATTAGAGTGTAAAATACCAGATCTGAAATTGAGTCTCCCTTATTGTTACAGGGAATATTCCTTTCACCATCACCTCAATGTCACACCCTGGCATTGGTAGTAAAAATTTCACAGGTTGAGAGAAGAGGAAACTGATAGAAATTTTGAGTTCTTACATGAGTGATACATATTTTGAAAGCTACAAAAGCAAAATTGTACTTTATTTTTTGCAAATCAGTCTTTCTGTCACTTTTAATTTCATTTCTACCTAAAGGTGAAAAATATAATCCATTCATTTTCAGGTTAACTCAGACAAATGAAATATTGCTTGGTTACTTCAAGTAAATATCAAATTCAGAAGCAGTTTCTCTCCCCATCCTCTCTAGTGTCAACACTATAAGGTTGGGGAGATGAGGTTTCATTGCTGAGGGAGAGCTCATGCTTAGGTTTAATGTGTACATCAATCCTACTATGAAAACTTGAGAGCTGTGATGTCTGTCAGAAGTACAAGGTAATCACTGGCACTCATGCTACTCTCTCCTGCTCCCAAGCCCTCTACCCAAGTGGACCTCTAGAGATGATACACCTTCTCATAAATGTAAGATCTGTTGAGGACCAGTGGCCAGCTCTCTACTTTGCAAGGTATCCATTTGGATGGTATTATGGTTTGGACAAGGCGGCCATGTTGGAAGCAGGACTTGGTTGCTGTTGAAGGGTCCCTGGAGGTGTAGCCTTGGGGATTACATATGCTCCCTCCTTCCCTTGCTGTCTCTTTCTCTTGCTTCGAGCCTCCATGATGTAAGAGCAAAGCTCTCTCTCTCTCTGTCTCTCTCTGTCTCTGTCTCTTTCTCTCTCTGTCTCTCTCTGTCTCTGTCTCTCTCTCTCTGTCTCTGTCTCTCTCTCTCCTTCCTGCTGCCATGCCCTGAGTTCTGTAGATGTAATGTGGCCTAGCACACATTGAATCTCTGAAATCTTCAGAATTATGAGCAAGTAAATCTTCCTTCTTCTAAGTTGTGATGGTCAGGTATTTTGGATTATGGCTGTGAGACCGCTTGCCGAAACAGGTGGCAGTGGGTAGAAGAGATGGGGATTTTTGAAATGCCTACTCAACTATTGTCCAGCCAATATACTTTGGGATGTGGTATTCTCTGTTGCTCTGTCTTACAGGTTTGACTAGTTATAAGTGATAGTTTACCTTTGTAGTAGCTACCCATGATTGCAGAAAGATTTCTCCATGAGGGTTGCTTCTTTCCTGGCTTCAGCTAATGTGGAAGTCCCACACATACTATATCAGATCTTCACATATTTGGCATAGAAGTGGGCATCTGTGTTCCTCCCCAATCTCAAACAACAAGCAGGAGTCTTCTCATGTCTAGCATTCCTGTTTTTCCAATTACCCTCCTACTCTGAGTTCAAA
>PVLC010027188.1:0-22087 GCA_004027655.1 Graphiurus murinus
ACTCCACTGTGTCCTGCGTCGCCTCAGCTGCTGCTACGGGGTGGCAATTGGGCTGAGATTAGGGCTTGGCCCACCCTCAGCCCCTAGAGGACTGGGTCTGGCCACCTTGCATCCCTGAAACTCCCTCCCTGACCCAATGAGGATACAGGACCACTAGCAATTGGCCTAATCACAGAGGTAAGGTTGATTTTATTCCACACGGACCATGTTCCTGGCACTGCCCTGTGCCCTTGAGATATGGTGGTAAAAAAGTAAATGCAACTCATGTTTCACATAATTCATATTTTGGTAGGTAATATACCCTGGCAATTTTAATACCACAGAACACATTTGCGGTAAGAGAGTATAGAATTCTAGAGGAGTGCCAAGAAGAGCCATCTCACTCTAGGTTTCTTAGAAGAGGCAATATCTAAATAGAGAGCTTAAGGATGAGAAGGAAATAACAAAAAAGGTGGATCAGAATGGGGCTAGAGAAGAAATTTGGAAAGTGAGTGTCGGGGCAGAAGGAGAAGCAGGTGTGATGATCTGAATCCAGGAGCACGGTTCTAGAGCAACATAAAGAGATTTAGTGTGGATGCAATGGAGCTTGCAGGAAGAGAATTGTAAGAAATGAAGCTGGAGAGATAAAGACACCTTGTAAACCAAATTTAGGAATTTGAATTTTATCTTAATGGCAAAACGCTGTCACTGAAAGACTCTGAAGGGGAAACTGGCATGGTCAAACCAAGTCACTGTGTTAACAATTGCTAATTTGATTATAGAAGATGTGAATAGAGGCAGGGAAGGAGGCCAGGGAGGAGGTTTTTGCAGTAGTTAGCCAGAGGTGATGGTGGCCTGAACCAGGACAGTAGTAGTGATGGTCACTCAACATCTTAGGAGGTAAAACTACAGGACTGTGGGCATACAGATCACTTAGTACCACATTCCCATTTTACTAAGGGAAACTGAGACCTCCACACAAGTCATATGACTTGCTTCAAGGTAGCACATGGTGGAGTCAGGCCTTCTCATCCCTAATCCAATGTACCATTTGCAGCAAAATGCTTCGGCCATTTGTTAGTGGCCACATTTCTACAAAGTTTCACAATTGGGATGGGTAGAAAGTTCCAGGGAATGGAAAAAAGTGAGGTCAGAGAGGCAGAGAGAAAAAGGTAGAGGATAAAAGGAAAGAAAAAAAAAACACAGCAAAGCTTGAGAAGGAAGGAGAGAGACCACATAAAAGGCAAGGAGAGGAAACCAGAAAGAAGAAAAGGGAAATTACTAAATGTCCTTAGTGCCTTTGTTCTCAGAAGTTCCCAAAGACAGCCCTGACTTTGAAAACTTCAAACTCAGCCCTCCCTCCATCCATGGCTCCAGAGGGTAGGGAATTTTTTCTGGGGTGTGAGCTACCCACTGTCTGATGCCAGGGGATGGCATGCACCAAAGACTCCTGTTTCTTTGATGGGGTTTCACCGTATCGGAAAGAGAAGGCTCCTGAGCATCCCAACACCCGCTGCTAAGGACCTCCGGCTTTCTCAGGAAAGTTCATTTGTTTGGACAGATGTGTCTGTAGGGTAAGTCACACCTAGATGATGGATTTGGATACTAGATTCTGTGAGAAGCCTCATCTTCAGGGACACGGGGAATCTCTGATTGCTAAGCAAAAGACAGAGGGCAATGCAACTGAACCATGCAGTAGTATAGACTCCGCACATTCCTCTCTTGCTACCCTCTACTCAGATATCTCAATTAGGTCTAAAGTGATCTAAGAAGATTCCAAATATGGCTCCTAATTAAAGTCAGTGATGGAGAGCCATCCAGCAAAAAGCTACCATATGATTCTGAGAAGCAATGGCATGCCCAGATTGATCCTTAAGCCCAGAGAAAAGAGTGATTTTCCCAGAATTGTAAGATGTGGGCTAAATGATGGTCAAAAGTTCAGAACAAGGGATGATCTGAAATCCTCAAAGAGAGGGACTCCCATGGGTCTGCCAATATTCTCTCACCCACTCATCCCCCCCATTTATTCATTCCTTCATTCAACAGTATTTGCAAAAAAACCCAAAAAACAAAAAACAAACAAACAAACAAAAAAACAAATAAAACCATTATGTTCCTGTGCTGAGCACAAGAGGTGTATCTTAGTTATAACAAAGTATCATAGACTGGTTGGCTTCAACAGCAAACACTTTTCTTACAGTTCTGGAGGCTGGAAGTCTAAGATCAGGGTGCCAAGAGGGTAAGATTTGGGGGAAGGCTTTCCTTTTGGCTTGCAGACAGCCACCTCTTCCCTGTGTCCTCATAGAGTTTCCCTTCCCTTCCCTTCCCTTCCCTTCCCTTCCCTTCCCTTCCCTTCCCTTCCCTTTCCTTATGAGGCCACATTTTAATCAGATTAGGGCCTTTATTTAAAATCTCATTCAATCTTTCCCACCTCCTCAAAAATTCATGTCCAGATACCATCTGCCATGGAAGGAATTGTGGGCATCCCCACCCCATTCATATATTGAAGCCCTAATTCCTAATGAGACTAGATATGAAGATAGGGCTTCCAGGAAATAAAATTAAATGAGGCCACAGGGGTGGGGTTCTAATCTGATAGGATGAGTGGCTTTATAAAATATTTTTATACAAATCTTTCTAAAGCTATCTCTCTCACCCTCTCTCCATGCACACACACTGAGCAAAGGTCTTATGAGCACAAAGTGAGAAGGTGACACCTAAAGGCCATAAGAGTCCTCTTACTAGAAGCTGGTCACAATCTTGGGCTTCCAGTCTCCAGAATTGTAAGAAAGTAATTGGTTAAGCCACTCAATCTACACTGTATTTTATTATGGTAGCTCAACCAGACTAAAACACAATCATATTGGAGACCAGGGCTTCAGTATATGAATTTTGGAGGGACCTGTACCTCCGGTCAAATGGAGGAAAAAAACTCATGATGCTTACAATATGAAAAGGATGACAAATATTAATTAACAATTGGCATATAAAGTTTACAGATGATATGTACTGTAAAGGAAAGGTAAAGGATGATATGCAAGGTTATATTGGAAGTCGAGTCTAGGAAAATCATGCAAACTTGCTTCAAGGAAGTGAGCGCTGTGCCTAAGGTATGAACCTCATGGTCAACTGAGTGGAGGAAGTGCTAGTGTTAGAGATGTGAGGAGAGGCCTGAAGAAGAGATAGAGTCATCTAAACAAAGCTCTTTAGGAGAGAAGGAATACGGAGAGGGTGGCATTTGGCCACCGGGACTAACACACTGAAAGTAACAGCCTACGTGTGACCCTAACCCTAACCTTTACCCCTGGGCCTTGTTAATAAGAATGGACCACACTGAAGGATTTAAGCTGGAGAGTGGCAGGATCAGATTTGCATGTAGGGAAGACTGTTCTAGCCAAAGAAAGAATTCTTTGGAGCAGAACAGGAATTGAAGTGAGAAGAGCAACTAAAAAGAGAGTAGAGTGGTACCAAGTCCAAGTAGGAGATGCGGGCAGGCTCAAATAGGGCAGCTGAGGTAGAAATGGAGAATTAGAGAGAGTAATGGAGAGAATAGAGACAGGAATAGCAAAGCAGCAGAGGTTGAGAAGCAGGCACCACGGAGAGGTTTTTTTGGGTGGGTAAAATACTCTCAGAGTGCGGCTGCAGATTGAAAAGAGTACACATGGGAGAGGGATGTATTGAGTTTGACTCCTTTGCTCAGCTGCAGGGTGATGGTCTCTCAGGGAGAGGAGGGACGCTGTAAGAGACCACGTTTGACAGGAGCAAGTGAGTTTGGTTTTAGATATGAATACTTGGTGGTGTCTTTGAGATTCTAAGAGACAATGCCAAGTGGAGACAGAGTCTTGTGGATCATACATTCCAGGGAGAGCTGGACTCTGGAGCCCCCAAACACACATCCTTTGGAAGAGGCAGAAGGAAGCATGAACAATGATTGGAAATGTGATGCTTGGATACCTGCCTGATTTGTTTGGGTTGTTGTCCATTTCACACCCTCAGATCCTCTGGGCTCCCCAGGCTCATTCTATTTTACCCGGCCCTGGAGGTGGATCTCAATGGAATGCACCACCTAGCTCCTCATTATCCACAGACTAGCAGGATTTGGCCAGTGGGACGTTCTGGCAGGACACGGGAGGGAAGAATGTGGGAGTTTCTCTCTCCTGCTCTTTTCCGGTTTGTGTACCAAAAGTCTGATAGACACTGGGACCCTCTACAATTACAGTTTCTGCCAGGGACCCCTTTCCCTCAGTTCTAGTTCTCATGAAGTCCAAAAAAAAGCATTTCCTGTCCCTGCCCCTTCAGTTCTAGGAGCCAATAACTCCTGGCTATTTCTTGTCCCTGGTACTTTGATTTTTTTTCCATGTTGATACTGCTCTGCTTACACCTCCACAAACAGTAACATCACTGAATCTTCCTAAAAATCCCATTTGAGGATGCTTATTTGTTCAACCAAGACTTTGACTGATACATTATCCCCCTCTCCCCCTTTTTTCAGACCTCTGACATTTGGCAATCCCTAAAGGTCCGCCTCTTCCATCTTGGTGTTTCTATTTTCTTTCTCCTAAGCTGATATTTTGACTGGTTGGGGGGGAGGAAGACTGAGGGAAGGTTTGCTCCCCTGAGCTGCAAGGGTTTCTGATCCTGACTATAGATAATCCTATCCATCTGCTTGGCTGCTCTTCCTTTGGTGACAATGCCAAGAGACCAGGCAGGCTCAGGGGGGCAGTGCTCGCCTGAACCTTTCCATGGCTGATTTCATCCCACATGCCATGCCACTCTCCCAACCTCACCCTTCGCTACCCCATCCTGCAACTCCATCAATATCAATATATCAAGTTGTCCAAACAAGCCACATTGCGTCCTGGTACCCGCTAAGCTCTGCCTCCCCAGAGCGGCAAAATGCTCACCATCTCGCCATCGCCTGGATGAATGCAACAGATGGTGCTTGATCTGAGCATCGCGGCAGGCCTGGGAGGGAGGAGTGGGGGGATGCTGCCTGTCTCTCTAATTGACATATGAAAGATTGTCAAGCTTAATGGGAATGAACCCCTGGGGCCTGAGGAGGGGAGCCCTGTCCCCTAAGCCAAGCTAGAGAGAGAGAAGGGAGGAGGAGAAGGAAACACAATTAGAAGGGAGAATTGTGCCCACTAATAAAGAAACAAGGGACAAGAAAGGAGGACTAAGAGGAAGTAAAAGAGGAGAGAAAGAACAGAGAAGGGAAGGGATAAAAAGGGCAGAAAAGAAGACAGAAAAGGCAAAAGAAGTCAAAGGAGAAGGCTGAAAAGAGAGCGGACCCTGAGTTACTTTGCAAAGGCATCCGGGGTGTGTTGGAGTCCAGATCCAAGGCAGCCCCAGCGTGTTACTATACCTTGCATAACAGGCACTCATGCTGTGTCTACAGAGACACTCGACAAACTGTCACCCATGGCTCTCTCCTTCTATGTGCACCCAAGATGTTCTAGCATTGAAATGTGCATAGGTTTGGGTTCAAGTTTCAGTAGCACTCTTATCACCTCTTTAATTTTTTCAGACACATTCCATCTGTGTTAGAAGAAAATTCACAATTCTTAAGCACCAACTCTTTGCCAAGAAAGGAGCCTGGCATTTCCTTATGCTTTCTCATTGGTTCCCCCTAAGAGCATTGAAAGACAAATATCATGAACTTCTGTTTAGAGATGGATATGGAGACTCAGAGAAGTTAAGTAATCTTCCCTGGGCCACACCGCTTAGAAGTGTCAGAAATGAGATTTTGACTCAGGTGACAGTATTGACGCTCCAGCTCCATTCACTGCCCCACTCTACAGGCCTCTGGTCTGCTAGGTGGGTGGAAATGGCTATATCAGTCTTGGAATTTGGAGGTCACTTATCCAGGCCTGGAGAGTGATTCTGACAGCCAGCCCCTATTTAGGTCATCTTGGCAGGGAGCTCCAGGCAATTTGGCTCTGGTCGTAATCAGGGCCTCAACTTGATTAAAGACTGGTCTGCTATGCCCAGAGGAGCCTCACTCAAGGCTATCCAACCTGAAGGTCCGAGTCTCACCTCACATCTCATCTGGCCATTTGTCTCTCTTTATAGAACTCTGCTCCAAGAACAAAGCAACAGCATGGCTGCCCATGCTGCCGAGTGCCAGGGAGAAAGCCCACTCAGGTTTGCTGTCATCTCTGCAGCTCCGGGGCCTTGAGTCCTTCCTTTTGTAGGTACAACCCTTAGTTCCCACCTCTGCGAGTGTCTGCAGGGTTGTTGGGAGGATGGAATGTAATTATGTGCACACAGTGTCTAACAGAGCCTGGAGGACACAGCAAGTGCTTAAGAAGCAGGACTCATTGCCCACCCGCCTTCCTTTCACTACCCCTCCAGCTAATGATTGTTTACTTAACTCATTTGCTTACTTGTTTGTTTTGGTACTAGGGATTGAACACAGTGGCATTCTACCACTGAGCTACCACCCCAGCCTCTCTCCTCTTTCTTTCTTTCTTTCTTTCTTTCTTTCTTTCTTTCTTTCTTTCTTTCTTTCTTTCTTTCTTTCTTTCTTTCTTTCTCCTTCCTTCCTAACTTACTTCTCTCTCTCTCCCTTTTCTTTCTTTCTTTCTTTCTTTCTTTCTTTCTTTCTTTCTTTCTGTCTGTCTGTCTGTCTGTCTGTCTGTCTTTCTGTCTTTCTGTCTTTCTGTCTTTCTGTCTTTCTTTCTTTTTTGTGGCACTAGGTTTTGAACCCAGGGGCATTCCACCTCCAAGTTATACCTCCAGCTATATTTTTATTCTTTATTTTGAAACAAGTTCTCACTAAGTTGCAGAGGGCCTCACTAAGTAGCTGAGCTTGGCTGTAAACTGCAATCCTCTTGTCTCAGTCTCCCAAGTACTGGGATTACAAGTGTGCGCCACCACACCTGGCTTATTCTTTAATTTGAACCAGGGTCTTGCTAAGTTGCTAAAGCTGGCCTTAGAAAGCCTGGGATCCTCCTGTCTCAGCTGGCATGTGCTATAATGCCCAGATACACTTAACTTATATGTTCCTTCATTCATTTCAAAATTCACTGACTTTATCAAAGATCCATTTTGGTAATGTTCCTAAAGATTATATATACTTCCTCTTTTATTCAGGTGTCAAAAAGAAGATACAAGAGACAAGGTTATAATTGAAGTCAGAAGCAGGCCAAGGTCCCAATAAAGAGAAAGAAAGAGAGAGAGAGAGAGAGAGAGAGAGAGAGAGAGAGAGAGAATGAGAATGAGTCAGTCAAAAATCAAAGATACAGGTATACAATCTATATAACCAATAGGATGAGTGTATGCTTACTAATACTGATAGGTTGGTGTCTCCTGGTGTTGGACTAGGCACACTCAAATGCCAGGATACTGGGGGAAAGTGATGAGAAGACACCCCAATCTTAAGGTATTATCTCAGCCAAAGAAACCCAACACAAATGCACAGAACTATCAGGTTTGGATGGTGTGTAAGTCCAGTCGCTGAATACGACATCCCACCTCATATAGGAGTCGCATCTTCATGGAAATGAAGAGAAGAAAAAGGAGGAGGACAAGGAAGAGGACGAGGAGAGGAAAGAAGCAAGGAAGGAAGGAAACAAACAGTGTTTCTCAGCTAGAGAAGCATACTCCACAATGAGGAAAAATTTAAAACCCATGTACACATTTTTAAAAATGGCTGCCTCTTTCCAACTCTCAAGGATAAAAAAATTGATGGATAGAATTTTCTCACTTTTTAGTTTTTTTCTCCCATACATTTTCTTAAACCTTTGGTGCCTGGTACAGCTTATCTTCCAGCAAGCGCCTGCAGACAAGACAAATGAACCAACAGCAACAAATATAAATTGGAAAACTGCGGAGCAGCCTTTTCTTATACCCAGGATCTGGGGCCCTGGCAGCTAATACTGCAGACGGGTAGGGTGGTCATGATTTCAACTGGGAGAACTACATCTGGTTTGAATGATGGCATTCAATTTAGTGATCTTTCCCTGTGTTCTGTTAAAAACATAATGCCTTCCAGGCTCACTAGAGCTGGTTCCATGCTCCCTAGCCGGAACACAGATGGTCTCCAAGACTCCTTACAGATCCAACATCTTGTAGTTCTAAATATGAATGAATGTGCTTTTATGAAGATGAATGTAATAATCACAAGAACTGCACTCTTCAGTCTGCAAAGTACTTCTACTACCCTCAGCTCATGCCATCCTTGGGAACTGAGCACCCATTTTATAGAAGCCAAATAGGTTAAGAATATTCCAAAGGTTGGGCCAGAGTTAGCATCACAGACTAACAAGTCTTGTTCAAGGGAGAAAGGGTCAAATAACAAAATAAACTAAGTCCAAGACTTCTTGGTCCCTTCTTTACCACTTTGAGGCAAGGTGTGGCCATAGAAAGCTTTGGAATCAGCCACAGGTTGGATCATTCACCATGTTTCTTACTAGCCATGAGACTTCAGCAAATTATTTAAACTCTCAGACTCTCAGATTCCTGAATTGTTTGAATGAGGCTTATGCCAACTCAAATAGGTTGTTTTGTGATTAAATTAGATGTAAAATGTGTAACGGTGCCAAGCGTGGTGACACGTGCCTACAATTTCAGTACCCAGGAGGCTGAGCAGGAGGATCACAGGTTTGAGGCCAGTCTTAGCAACTTAGCAAGATCCTCAGCAAATTATGTGACCCTGTTTCAAAACAAAAAAATAAAATAGGGTTGAGGGTGTAGCTTGAATGTAGAATACATCTGGGTTCAATCTCCAGTACCACAAACAAAGTAAAACAAAACACAACAACAACAAAACACATCACAGTGTACCTGATACAGAGAACATTTTTGAAATGGTAATTAATATTACTATTGATGAAAATATCTTAAACCATCAATGATGGAAAATCCAGATCTTCTGCCCAGCCTGGGCAGCATGATCTGATAGGACTCATAGTTGCTGGCCAGATTCCTTTCCTAGATTCATCCTTTCTAGCACTTCACAGGAAGGCTGCATCATGTAGATCAGCCCTCCTTGGGGTCAGAGGACCACCTCTATTCCACAATTGGAATTCTCCATCTGATGCTATTACTGAGAGCTCTAAGTTAGGTGCAGGCATTGGGGATACAGAGATGAACAGAATACCATTCTTTTGTTTAAAAAAAAGGAGCACACTGAACAGGTGTCCCCTAATTCCTTCTGTGAGTAGAGAGGCTTTGGAAAATTCCCAGAGGAGGTGGCAACTAATCTGAGTCTTGAAAGGAGGGAAAGAGGATGACAAAGCAGCACAAGAGAAGGGGCAGGGACAGACTATAGAGAAAATTGCACACAGTTTGACACTTTTGGAGATTAAAGTGGGAGATTATTTTATTGCCCAAAGAACCCATCTTAGAGCTAGGAAAATGGCCTAGCATTGTCTATTCACACCCCTTTTCTCAAACCCTACTTTAAAAAATGTCACCTCTTTAAGTAGCCCTGCTCTCCATGCCCACCACCCTTTCCTGTGTCTGTTACTATTGTCTCAGACAGCCTGATACACTGTGAGTGAACACACTGTTGGAGCCCAAGAGACCTGGGTTTAAACCTTCATTCTGTCACATCCTTCTTAACTTTTCTAAGCCCCAGTTTCTTTTCTGTAATACTTCTCGCACAAATTTCCCTCAAGAGTTGTGGGTAGAGATTTTTGTTTGGTTGAATTTCAATGTAACAATATATGCAAAAAGCTTAACCCACTACCCTCAAACAGATTAAGCAATCAACAAAGAATAACATTATTATCATCATTGTTATCCAGCTTACGTGAGGCAAGCCTGCGGAAGGTCTTGCACAGAATGAAAGCTCAATAAATTCTTGGCTCTCCACTTGGCTTTTGGGGAACCTAATACCTTTCACTAAGTATTGTGAACTTGAGCTCTCATGTTTGAATTTTCCCATTACCCTGGCCCTTGAAACTTCCAGGGTTTTTATTTCTACTCTACTTCAACCAATTCCAGTCATGGTTATACCTCAGATCTTGCCATAAGCTAGCGCCAGAATATGGATGCAGGATGTAGAAACACAGCTTCTGCTCGTGGTCCTTGGTCAATCTCACACTTTGCCATGCTCATTAAGCTTGTGCTTTGACCTCTAAGAGATCACTAGGTCTTGATTTTAGGCATATTGCACCAAATGTTTGTGGAGATATGAATTGGTTGCTAAGTCTAGCACCATCTTTATGTGTGAGGGGAATTTGTTTTTCAGGAAGGTGTTTGACAGAGAGGGGGAAATTCCAACTTTCTTAAGCCTACTCCCTTCACCTCTAGAAATTTAACTTCTTCCTAGTTTGACTTCTTCACCCTAGAGTGTTAAGTTGTACCTGTCTGGTTGATCTGTTACTGGGGTTCACCTAACTGTACCATTCCAATTTGTCAAGAGCATTTCATTAGCCAGATAATCACAGTAACAATAATAATGACATTTACCAATTATGGAGCATTTACTATCTGACAGGTAATATTTTAAGATAAATACAGTCATCATTTAATTTACTACTCAGAGTAACTGTGATACATGGAATAAGCAGCTCATTTCTTCATCCCTCTTTGAATTCACACCCACTCTACAGCCTCATTCTAGACAGAGTGTACTTCACTGCCCCTAGCTTGGGCTTGGCTGTGGCTTGTCATGACCAATGATACATGGGTGAAAGTCAGCATGTACTAGTTATTAGACTGGGCTTCAAAAGGCATCACACAGGTGGGCATGGCCAGCATCAGCAACTTAATGAGGTCCCTCAACAACTCAGTGAGACCCTGTTTCAAAATCAAAAAATTAAATAGGGCTAGAGTGTATAGCTCAGAGGTAGAATACCTCTAGGTTCAACCTCCACTGCCAAACAATAAAATAACAATAAAAAAAGAGGCATCACCCATTTCTGCTCATGTATTTACCTGCCACCTTCAGAAGGAAGCCTACAAGTCTAAGGAGGATGAATGACTGTAGATTCAGCTCTACAGCCTACAGCCAACTCCGATAGCCTAGGTCAATGACCCAGCCAACAGGTAGACATTGATCAAACCTAACAAGATGAGCATAATACTCCATCCGATCCTCAGTATTTACGATGGGATCCTGCTGAGATTCTGTAGCTGCTTGTGGCAATGACTGACTGATACACAACCTTCCAAGACACATATCATTATCTCCATCATACAAATGGGCAAGACACAGCCTATAAACATCAGAGCTACACAGATATCTTCAAATATTACTTTATGTCTTGTTTTGCAATGGGGCCAAAAAACACAGTTTAAATGAATGATTTCCACACTGGACAGGTTGAAAAGGGCCATCTCCTTTTCCCCTTAGATCACATTAGAATTGTGAGGATAGTGCCAGAAGCCACAACCACCTGAAATCAAGGTGTCCTTCTTCAATGTCATGAAGTCTACTGTCACATTCATTTGCAGTTTTCAGAAGGTTGCCGAAAAAAATGAACAAGTGTTTCAGGATGGATAGGACTAGACACTCAATGAGGGATAGAAAATAAGCAGAGTGACATGGATATATTGTGTACCCATGATATGTTCTGGAAGGAGGACAATGAAAGAGCAGGATGTAGAATTTATATAATCCTCACTACTTCAACAGGCAGATTTCTACCCATTTTCCTCTAAACGGATCTTTCCAGTGCAATAGGGTGGTTATAAATTGAAACACATGTAAGTCAACTATAGCAAATGACACGGATTTCAGAGTGAAATTAATGCAGGCACATTATAAATATGTCCTATTTCTCAATATTAAACTCTTAAAAATAGACTGGCTAAATATATAGACAATAATGGATTGAGGCTGAGTTGGCATTGCTATAAAGGCTTGGGATTTTCCATTTAATGACTTATAATTTCAATTTCCCATTTCTTCATGACAGTAAGAGCAAGCTTGCTTTATTATTCGTGATTACATGCCACTGCCACAAAAAAAAAGTCAAGCAGAAAGCTAGAGGATAAAATTGCGGGTTTACTAGAGAATCCTAAAGTAGAAACTCAGCAGATCTGGAGGCAAAAGAATAGGATTTAAGTCCCAGGCCACCAGCTGCTGTATAGCTCTGGATACCTCACTAACCTCTCTGAGCCTCAGGAAATTATATATATATATATATATGTATATATATATATATATATACATATATATATATATGTATATATATAATTATATATGTGTATGTATGTCATATATATATACATATATATATATATATATATATATATATATATATATTGTTGTGAGATGTATGTTAAAATATTTGGTAAGCCAGATCACTGTAAAAGTTTGCAATATTATCATTTCACTGTTGTTCATGGAGATGAGTTTTAAATTCTGCCTCTAACATCCAAAGGGGTGATACTAAGCAACATGGTAATGAGATAGTGGAAAATCATTTCATTTTTATAGACACAGATATCCAAATCCTGGCTCCGCCTATAGCATCTGCTCACCTTGGTGAACAATGACATCACCTCTCTGAGCCTCAATTCCTCGTAGTTTTCTAAATGCAGATGAGGATGCCTATAGGAAAGATTTAAGTAAGCACTACAGTGATATCATCCACTTATGCTTGTTAAGTACCTACTCTGTGCTAGGCACTATTACCATTGTGCTACTCATCACAGCCCTGGGAAGTAGGTGACATCAACATCACCATCAACATCAACATCAACATCATTGAGGGGACAGATGCAGACCTGGGATCATGCTTGCCTTACTTCTATGATCTTAAATACTGCAGAAATAATGCAAAAGAAATGAGTAGAAGAAGATGTGGAGGGGCCAGAAAAGGCATGTGAAAATGTCAGGGATGTCCCACACACCCATGTTCATATGGGTCTCATATATGTCTCAGGAATCATTTTCATCCCATGCCCAGATAATTCTGAGTTATGCTCTTATTTAGCCGTGGTTAAAACTGGCTCAGCTAAGTATTATGGATACCTCCTTTCTTTTCTGTCCCTTTCCCAGGGAACAGCCAAAGAACTAAGCCAAGGCAGCAGAGAGGACTGGAAATCATGTCTTCAGTGGAGCAGAACAAATTCCTCCTCTGATGTTTTTTGGTGAAATAATAGAGATCCATCCTAGGGAGCCATTTGCACAGGGAGGCTGTGTGCACGGGTGGATGGGTCTTGAAGAATGCTCTCATTTTGCTCAATGTGCACTGTGAGGTAGAGCAATGTGATAAAAAAGAGAGAGAGAAGGAGAGGCACTAAGGCTGTGATAGGGCCTCCAAAATGCACTCCTTGCAACACTGGAGATCCTGATAACTCCTGCAGCTGCTGGTAAGGGGGATTCCAGGGTTTTAGACACACATTCTATCTCTTTCCTCCGAGTGTCTGCCCCCTCATTCTTGCCCTTTACCTCTTATCAGTTACTTCCTGATTTCAAGCTGCAGAAACTAGAGCCTGTTTGCCTGGCTTATAGGTAGGTGTTCAAACAGATGTTTTGAAGACCTCGTCAATAATGTGGATTTTGTAGACACAGTCACTTGGGTATTTTTCCCTCCATTTTTTACTTTTAATTCAGTAATTTGGGTTCAGAGAGAGCTCAGTATGACCTAACAGCTGACCAATGAGAAGATAACATCTATTCCTAGGCTATGCTAACAGAAGCACAAAGTCTAGAACCAAGAAGGGGACAACTCCATCTTGATTGCTTGGAACATTCCCAGACAATTATGCTGAGATAGTGTTGAATTAAAAATTAGTAAAATCATGTCATTTGCAGGAAAATGGATAGAACTAGAGAATATTATGCTAAAGGAGATTAGCCACTCTCAGAAAGGGAAGGGTGGTATGTTTTGTCTCATATGTGGAAGCTAGGGAGAAATTGGAAAACAAAAGGGACTTCAGATAAATGAGGAGAAATACCAGTAGAATAGTGGAAGAGGATTTTAGGAGTGAGAGAACAAGGGGAAATGGAGACTTAGTGAAGGAGACAGTTCAAATAATGTTATGTGCATACATGAAGTTACCAATATAAAACTCAATAATATGTACTGGGAAGGGGAAGGAACAGGGTGGGATCCAGAGGGAAACATACTGTCTGCATGTATATTTCTATCACTCTAAATTTCATCATGATGCATAATTACAATACACCAATAAATGTGTATTAAAAAAATACTATTAGCAAAGTAGAGCAGGTCCAGATGAGAAACTAATCTGACATGGAAGCTTGTAATTGCATTGTGAGGAACAATAATACTCGGTGATGGAACAGAAATTAGCTGCCTCAATTATTCCAAGGGACGTAGTACTTCCAATATTAATGTTTAATATACATACTGCTATACCTGAGTCCCAAGATCCCCAGTGCAATGCATTAATCAGTTTCACTAGCTCTTGTCTAAAATGCCTTGATTTGAAAAAAAAAAATGCTACAAAATCTAAAGCTTTCTGAGTGTCATAATGAGGCTCAAAAATTTCAGATTTTAAATTATTAGGAATTTTAAATCTCTGGATTAGGGATGTTCAACCTGCATATGTTATAATTATAGAAGCTAATAAGATGAATTTAATTTTTTAAATAAAAAGGCTAATATGTTTTGAGTGATTACACTGGAACAGACATCTTTTAAAGGACTTTGCAGATGTAATTTCATATCACCTCTATGATACTGCACAGTAGTGTGTGTGTGTGTGTGTATGGAAAAACTGATCCTGAAAGATAAGATTCTTGACTAAGGCTGGGTTTCTCAGCCTTGGCACTATTGACATTCAGCCTAGATAATTCTTTGTTGTGGAGAATTATTTCGACAAAGAACTGTACATTGTAGGATGCTGAGCAGCATCCCTGTTAGAAGTTAGTCATCTTCTTCCCTAGTTGTAATGAAAAAGAATTTCTCCAGATATTGCCCGTGCCCCCTGAGAAGCAAAATCACTCCTCATGTTGAGAACCAATGGACTAATAACCTATGTGGTAGATGGGAGGATTGAGATTCAAAGTCAGATCTCTCTGGTTCCAAGGCCCATTATCTTAAGAATAAAAATAGTGAGCTGGGGATGTATGTAGCTCAGTGGTAGAGCACCTGCCTAGCATATATGAGGCCTGAGATTTGATTTCCCAACACCACACACACGAATAAAAATAAAAGCAATCATAATGGTAATAATTATTATTTTATGAACCTACTATCTAAAAGAGATCTTTACCAAAAGAAGAGCTTAAAAGGGTGTTGAGTCCTCTGAAATCAGAAGTAACTAGGCAGACACATCACATTGCAAAGTAACGCAGAAGGTGTTCAAGCATTTGATAAAAGTTATAAAGTCAGGTCAGGTCACTGATGATTAAAGTCCATTATCTTGTGAATTTAAAAGTTTATATTCTTGTTTTAATTCTACTATCCCTTGTAGTTTAGTAAGTGAGGAGAGAAAACACCCTAATTTGAAATGTCTTCTCTTAAGCAGAAGCCTAAAGAAATTCACCTTGCTTTAATATGTACAAGACTGGGAAAATGCCCTTTCCAACTCCCTTCCTTTACCCCTCCAACACACACAGACACAAACCCGCTGATCCAGGCCTTTGGGCTCAGAAACAATTGATCTATTATCTAGTTCTAGGCAGCAGAATATTGAGATGTGATAGCAAGTCATCAGCTGAGCAGGAAACTGGTGAGTTTCTAACGGTTTGCAGTGAGTCGAGGATACCTAAGAAAGAAAGACACTAATGGGAGGGAAACCCACAGCCTCCTGCCTGCCTCTTTACACAGGCTGAGAATCTATCCCCTCCCAGGCCATACCTGAACACAGAGGCGAGAAAGCACATCTCTAGCAACTGGAGACTGGCATGAAAAAGACGCCTGCATCCAAGTCAGCAGGAAACTTGTTTGAAGCCAATAATCCACATGAGATATCAGTCAATTCTCAAGACAGCCCGATGACACAATGTATTCTACCAAGTTAAAGTTAAATGAAAGCTGGACTGAGTTGGGCTGGACACTTAAAAGAATTCTTCAATTAGCTGATGACTCAAATACTGAAAAAAATGACAAGAGGAGGATGCAGAGTTTCATTCTTGAGAGCTGAGTGGAATCTACCTGTCTGGTGACTTTATCATTCATTTGCGAAATGCAGGGACAGGGACTGAAGCAACCCTTGGATGCTGAGTGTGGCATATACAGAGGAGAAGGACAAAGTCGACTTCATTCCACAGGCTGGTGAGTCATTTAGTGTGATTGGAGTTCAGTGTTCCTGGAGGGACACTGCATAGAAGAGAGGAGAGGAAGGTATGGCCACATCATGAAGGCACTGCAATGCTAAGCATTGAATTTCCATCTGTATAACAGAGTTATATGAGCAGATTTTGATAAGAAGAGTTCTACTATCTCAGTTGTACTTAAGAAAGATCAATGTGACTGTCACTAGAAGAGGGATTCAGGGGAAAAAAGAGATAATGATAACAATGAAAAAAAGAGCTGAAATATATTGAGCCACTCGGGCATGTGCCAGCAACTGTGCTAAGCATTTTACCTGAATTTCCCAACAGTTAAATATTCACAACAACAATTTAGAAGGTAAACATTTCAATATTTTCCTTTTGACAGAAGAAATTAAGCCTGAAATTCAAATTGTGCTCAAGGTCTCAGTATTAATTATTAATGAAGTCAATATACTAATCCAGTTTCAATTCTAGTGACTATGCATTTATTCAAGAAGACTGTGAGAGTCCACACTAAAAACTAAACCAAAATGAATCACAGATATTAACTATTGCAATGCAAAGGAAGTAGAAAATAGGAAATCCATTTGGAAATGTATCTGTATTGATTAAAATGGACAGGAATGAAAGGACGTGGATATGAGTTGGAAGAGACAGAGAGAAGAATGCATCCTTGTTTGGCCCCAAGAATGACATGTAGCCTCATTCTTTCAGGTTAACTATACCCCAACATATCCAGAAGTTGCCTGAACATCCCCCTTCCAATCATAGGAAAATGACTTGTCAGTGATGTTTTCCTTACCAAAACAATTGGCTGGCAATCCTAAATCAAAACACTCACTGCAAAAGAGAAAAAAACCCAAGTCATAGCATGAGGACATTTTTGCATTTCACCTTCCATCTCAGTGTGTGGGTGGGAGCAGGACAAGAGATCAGTAGGCAAGACCCTGCCGCAGACTCTGGGATTTGGGCAGAACTCGATGGTCCAGGCAGACAGCCAAGAAGTTTACTGGTGGAATGCACAGCAAGCTTGTGGAAGATTGTACTTGAAACAGGCAAACACAAGTTATGCAAATAATTACACTTGCCTCTTTGATGAGCTTGTCATGAGTTTCTCTGCGGCGTTGACCTATAATTCTGGCAGTCTCGCTATTCTTCCTGGATCCCAGAAACTTTGCTTACTCCTATCACCTTTACTAAATCTGATTCTCTTTTTGCACTCTTCTGCTTGGAGGTGCTTGACCCTCTCCACCTCATCCTCTCCCCAGTCACAGCCCTCATTCTTTTCCAAGCTAATTGTCTCCACCGATGTGTGCAAACGAACCATTTATGGGAAATGCCATGGAATGTTAATTTCATTTGGAATGGGGTAATTGCAAAACACACTTCCATTTTTTTATTATATAGGATGAATAAGTATTGTATTAATAGTGCCATTTCCAATTACGACCACAATCGCAGGCCTGTCGTCTTCTAACTGTGGGTTATTTTTCTTGGAGCATTTTTCTGAACAGTTTTCTTTGGAAATCTCCCCCTCCCCAATGCACATCCTTGCATCATTGTAATTAAGATAATGCAGAATAATTATAAACACACATGGGAAGCTCAAATCCAGCATGGACTATCCAATGAGTGCTGTGTGCTTATTGCAGTTTCTCAAGCAAAAGAGAACAAGTGTTGTAGTCACCACTGAGAGGAATGGCATCTGGAAAAGCTGACAAGGAACTGACTAGAGAAGTTCTGAAAAGTTGGAGTTCATGTCTAGAGAGTTGCTTATGTATTTCTAGGAGGCAGCCAGGAAGTATACTCAAAGATTTTGGGGAAGCATACTCAAATTTATTGATCACCTACCTATATATCAGTTACTCTATACAAACTGATTTTCTCATCAAGGTGACTCCATGAATTTTTGTTTGGTTTTGAGGCAGGGTGTCACTATGTTGTCCAGAATCATCTTGAACTCAGCTCCAGTGGTCCTGCCCTCTTGGCCTCCCAAGGAGCTGAGAGTACAGGTGGACACCACTGGGGATTGAACTCAAAGACATTTTACCTCCAAGCTACACCCCCAACGCTTTTCTTCTTTTTGTTTTGAAATAGGGTCTCGCTAGGTTGTTCAGAGTCTCACTGTGTTGCTGAGGATGGCCTTAAACCTATGATCCTCCTGTCTCAGACTTTTAAGTAATGAGATTACAGGCATGCACTACTACACGTTATAGTTAGATATAAAATGTCCCCTCGAGAGCACATTTATTAATGTTTGGAGTGATATAATTGAGTCTTGAGGGTTGTAATCCCAGCAGTGGATACATCCATTGAAATGGGTTTATCTGGGTGGTGGCCTAGGCTGGCAGGGTATGGCTGGAGGGGCTGGATTCCTGGGAGTGCAGCCTTGGAGATTACATATGGTTCCTCCTCCCTCTGCTTTTTCTTGCTTCTGGCCCACTAGATTGTGCTGTAGGAATGCTGACTGGAACACCACACCTGGCTCAAAATTTGTTTTTTAAATATCATTTTACAAACAAAGAAATTGAGAGTCTGAGCAGCTTAAGGAAGTTGATCAAAGTGGAAATCTAGGAAGGATAAGCTGAGATTTACTTCTTGATTCTACTGTTAACTCATTTTTACCATTAAAGCCACCCAAACACTTTTTTCATCCAAGATTGTATTCATTCATGTGTTCTTGGGCCAAGTGGAGCTGAGATTATTCAGGTCAGGCTCAGTTTGGCTCTGAGTGGCAGGTTGAGTGTAGCTCTGAAAGTGTCTCATATCCTCTTTGGTCCAACAGGCTATGTGGAGAACATTCCTACAGCGACACAAGAAGGCAGATGAAGAAAACTATTGTATAAACACATTTCAAATCTTTGCTTGTGTCATCCCTGCTGGCATGTCAGTAGTCTAACTCACATGACCAAGGCCAGCATCAGTGGGACACAGGAAGTGTGCCCGTACAAGGTGGTACATGGGGTGTGTGAATATTTGCTGAAGGTATCATATCCATCAATTTGTTGCAGGTTCCCCCACACCATGACAACCATAGTATGTAGGATCTAAGTTTCTAGCATGTGGGGGTCATATCAAAGGGTAGTAGGCATGGTGACACAGAAATAGTGCTGATTTGTATTAATTGGAACAAGGCAAGAATACCTAATCATCACTTTTTAAAATCTGTATAAAAGAAGATAATACTGGCCCAGCCTTCAGAAGGCTGGGGGTGGGGGGTGGCTGAGATGCTGCAGCAGAGTTTCAAAAAGTAGAATGCTTCTTGGTATGCTCACATTTTATTGCCTTGTTCTGCTCTGATTTTTCTTCATTAAACATTAATAACACTTATTTTATTATTTTCCTCTCAATCTGTCCCAATGTAAACTAAACGAATAAAAAGACAATTTCATTAACTGTTGTATTGCCAGTACCTTGGCTGGAATGTAGCAGACAGTCAATGAAGATATTTTAATAAAGAAAATGCAAGATATGAAAAACCCAGCTGATAAATATGCTATATGTGTAACACACAAAATCTCAACCTGTACCAAGCTGGGTCCTGTCTCACCTCTGAAGGCACAGTGAGATGATGTTGCTGCTGCTGCTGCTGATGATGATGGGTAGTGGTTTAATGTTGGCACTATAGATAATAAAAATTATAAAGTATATAAATTAAAAGCACTGGATTTAAAATCAAAAGTACTGATGATATCTATCAATTTGTGCAACTATGGCATGCCTTTTAACCTTTGTAATTCTTAGAAATCTTATCTATATAATTGGCTTAAGTATATATGCTTTACCAAAATATCTCAAGTCTCTGAAATAATGTGTTAAAAACTGTTGGGCAAAGCTGGGTATGGTGGCGCACACTTGTAATGCCAGTACTTGGGAGGCTGAGGCAGGAGGATCACAGGTTCATGGCCAGCCTCAGCTATTTAGTGAGGCCCTCTGCAACTTAATGAGACCACTTTTCAAAGTAAAGAATTAAAAATAGGGTTGGGGGTGTAGCTCAGAGGTAGAATGCCCCTGGGTTCAATCCCCAGTACCACACACACACACACACACACACACACACACAAAACAAAAACAAAAACAAAAACAAAAACAAACTGTTGAGCACATAACACATAGTTACCAGGATGATGATGATGATGATGATGATGATGGATGGTGATGGCCGGCACTCTTTTAACTTGTTTCATTTTTGGGAGAAGGCATATTAAATATAACTATGCAAAAGCAGGTGGTACATGGGATTTCTTGGGACCTAGCTTTACTGTGAGCCCTACCTCCCCCTTCCTGGAGAGGATGTGGAAGATCCCTGCTCTCTTGGCAATTATAATGAGTAGGGTTCTCATAGGACTGAGAGAGCTTCATGTGCAGGCCCTACTAAGTCATCTGGTGTCCAGGTCCCCTCACAGAAATGTAAAGGGTGAAACTGAGATACTTTGCTGCTCTGGTGAAAGGAAACTAGAAGCACCTGTGTAGGGATCAGTCTAAACTCTCGGAGTAAAACTCCAAAGCCCAGGAGGGACAGTGAACCCAAATAAACCATCATGGCATTGAAACAAGAACAGCAAGGATTCTATGCCAGAGTGCATGGGTTCAAATGCTGGCTCTTCCACATTCTAGCTGTGGGATCATGGGCAAGTACCTGAAGCATGAGTAGACTGTTTCTTTATCCATAAAATCAGGCTAATGCCTTTATTGATGTAGGGTGTTGTGAGAATTGAATGGATAAATACATATAAGTCATTTTTCACACTGTAAATGGGATGCATGGGTTAGTTACCAAAGCTGTCAAGTTTTGTGGACTAAGCCTATCTGGTGTGGTAAAGAGGCCTCTCTACAGAAGCTAGATCCACAGAATGCACCAATGACCACATGGAAACAGTGCCTTCAAGAGTCCTCTGAAGAGGCAAGATTAGAAATGGGAGCTGATCTCTGAGGAGCCAATGAAAATGCTAGTAGACAATGAGCCAGCTATAATATCTACCAGGATCACAGGAGTTAAAGCCAATTTATGGCAATGTCTCTTTACTTTCTTCTCTTCTTATCCACAATTCTGGCCCCAAAGGGGTTACAAAAAATAGCTAAAACATCTGGGAAAAAGGCATATAGAGAAAATAAACAAGTTCCTCCTATCCCCTTAGCTCTCAGGATAGATGTAGCTGCAATTAGGGAAGCAGAAAGGAGCCTAACCTTTGAATGGAGACATATGGCACTGGACATCTCTGAGTTGAGATTGTTTTGCTACATTAAGTACTTGTTAGACTTTGTGTTGCCTAATGTTGATTATAAAAGTAAAAATAAAATAAATAAAATGCCATGTCTTATGGAGGAACATATTAGAAACTAATATTATATGCTACTTAGCAAATAGAAATAGTGATAGGAAACAGCAAATATAAATGGTGATTGGAGCAACAGCAAAGATGTCTGCATCCCAAGGACTATTCTTGGCCAGCATACTGGGTTACAACTATCCAGTACTATTTTTATAATACCCAGTACTATTTTTATAACATCTACTACTTACTTATATAGCTTTTTCTACCCTAGCCAGAGCTTTTTAAAAATTTAATAGAATCATCACATATAACTAGACAAAAATTACTTAGCAAGGAAGTGGCAGAATTTGATTTGACTGAAGTCTGCATCTCCCATCTCACAAGCCATCCTCCATATCATGATACAATCAATCACCATATAAAATTTATGATTCTAAATAATGATTTTATTTCCCTTAGCTAAAACTTGATTGATCATTAACAGTTTTTTTGGGTTTTTTTTTTGTTTTACTCCTATTCGATTTAGGTATTTTTGTTCTATGTTCCTAGTTTACCATGGACTCCTGCTCCTATTAACACTTTTCATATTTGCAATGATGTTTGATTGCTACCAATCTAAATCAAGTTGTACATGGACAAAGTCTATGTTTGTAGAATTTGCTCCTGCTCTTCTAGTGACCAG
>PVLC010027189.1:0-22092 GCA_004027655.1 Graphiurus murinus
GGTCTGACCTTTGCCCTGAGTGTCCGGTGGGGGCTGAGATTCAGGGGATTAACAAGGTGTGGCCCACTTAGACTTTTCTAAGATTGAGCACACCCTATAGGGTGGGGTCAGCTAGAACTCTTCAGATTTTAAAACTATC
Source organism: Graphiurus murinus (assembly GCA_004027655.1). Taxonomy (NCBI): domain Eukaryota; kingdom Metazoa; phylum Chordata; class Mammalia; order Rodentia; family Gliridae; genus Graphiurus; species Graphiurus murinus. The sequence continues at coordinate 140 of PVLC010027189.1, forward strand.
TTTCCCTTCCCCCCCAATGTCTCCTTTCTGCCTAAATTTTATTCCTTCTGTCCTACATCAGGGGGACTTGAGGCAGAGCACTGCCCTTTTGTGGTTTATGTCCCATTTTCTACTAGTGACTTGTGTAATTGGAAGACGCAGAATCCCCCGTTCTCTGAAAAACCCCAGGCTTTAATTGGGCTACTTGAGACTGTGTTCTACACACACCAGCCTACCTGGGATGACTGCCAACAGTTATTAGCCACTCTCTTTACAGGTGAAGAGAGAGACAGAACCCAGGTGGAAAGTAGAAAGGCTGCTCTGGGCCCCGGGGAACAGTGGACCCCCACCCCAGAGGATGAGGAACGCATTAGAGATGCCTTCCCCTCCACCAGGCCTGATTAGGACCCCAATACAGAAGGGGGCAGAAAGAGTTTGGACCACTATCACCAGATTCAACTAGCTGGAATTAGGGGGGCAGCCCGTAAACCTACTAACCTATCTAAGGTCAGTGAGGTCATTCAGCAACCTCAGGGATCTCCCACAGGATTTCTGGAAAGGCTCTGGGAGGCCTATAGGATTTACACCCCGATAGATCCGGATGCCACAGAGAACCAGCGGGCTATAAACATTGCCTTTGTCACTCAGTTGGCCCCAGATATTAGAAGGAAGCTGCAGAAGCTAGAGGGATTTGAAGGCATGAATAGATCACAGCTTTTAGAGGTTGCTCAGAAGGCATACAACAACCGAGACACAGCCGAAGATAGACAGAATAAGAGGCTGACCAGAGTAGTAGTAGCTGCTATGAAAGAGGCAAATATGAAAGGTGATGGAAGATGTAACCCAAGAGACAAGAGGCAAACAGGACGAAAAAGACTAGAGAAAGACCAATGTGCCCACTGTAAATAAAAGGGGCACTGGAAAAATGAGTGTCCTCAGAGGAAGGAGGAAGGAAGGCACCCAATTCTCCATCTACAGAGGGACTGATGGGGCCAGGGCTCTATGCAGTTGAGCCCCCGAGAGCCCATGGTAAGAATGAAAGTTGGGGGCACCCCTGTAAACCTTCTCCTAGACACAGGGGCTACCTATTCTGTTCTCAAGCATCCGCTAGGACCCATCACCTCCCAACGGGTTCCTATCCGGGGGCCACAGGAACAACAGCCTCATACCCTCGGATAACGTCACAGACGGTGAATCTTGGACAAGGTACTGTGACTCATTCTTTTCTTGTCATACCTGACTGCCCATATCCCCTGTTGGGCCAGGACCTCCTCAAAAAGTTGGGAGCAACCATCTCCTTTGGAAAGGTGGACCTTAAGGAATCCCCATCCCCCAGTAGGCACAATGGGATCTCCTCTACTATCCTTGTGACGTGCCCTCTGTCAGAAGAATACCTCTTACACCCTGAAGAGAGGGACCAGGCAGTACCTCCCAAAAATCCATACCTAAATCAACTTAAAGGAAAGTTTCCCCAGGTGTGGGCAGAAAACAATCCTCCTGGGCTGGCTGCCCATCGGCCTCTGATCATGGTTCAGCTTTTAAGTACAGCAACCCTGGCATGAGTTCGCCAATACCCCATGAGCTGGGAGGCCAAGAAGGGAGTTGCCAAACATATAAACAGACTCAAAGAAGCTGGAATCCTGATCCCTTGCCACTCCCCTTGGAATATGCCACTGCTCCCAGTTTTAAAACCAGGAACTCAGGAGTATCAGCCTGTCCAAGACCTCCGGGAGGTCAACAAACGGGTTGAGACTATTCATCCTACAGTCCCTAATCCGTATACCCTCCTAAGCTTGGTGCCCCCCCGAAAGACAGATCTATACTATATTAGATTTGAAGGATGTATTCTTTTCTTTGCCACTAGCCCATCAGTCAACCTATCTTTGCATTTGAATGGACAGATCCCGAAGGGGGATTTATGGGCCAATTAACTTGGACTCGGCTCCCTCAAGGGTTCAAAAACTCCCCAACCCTGTTTGATGAGGCCTTAAGTGCAGACCTCCTGGAGTTCTGACAAGCGTACCCCGGAAGCACCCTGCTTCAGTATGTAGATGATCTCCTCATAGCATCAGAAACAAAAGAAAAATGCATGAAGGCTACTGAGGGGCTCCTGCAGACACTCCAGGACTTGGGCTATCATGTTTCTGCCAGAAAGGCACAATTATGCCAGACCCATGTGACCTACCTGGGCTATAACCTGGAGGAAGGAAGGAGGATGTTGTCTTAGAGCCACATCGCTGCAATCCTCAAAATCCCAGCCCCGGAAAATAAGAGGCAAGTACGGGAATTCTTGGGGGCAGTGGGTTATTGCCAATTGTGGATTCTGGGTTTTGCTGAAATTGCAAAACCATTATATACCAGCCTGGGGGGAGATGGGTCTCTCAAATGGTCAAAGGTCGAACAAGAAGCTTTTGAAGCCCTAAAAAGGGCCTTAGTCTCTGCTCCAGCTCTGGCACTCCCTGACATCACTAAGCCATTCCACCTGTTCGTAGATGAGGTACAGGGCATTGCCAAAGGAGTCCTTGTTCAAACCTTGGGCCCTTGGAAGCGACCGGTAGCTTATCTGTCCAAAAGACTGGATCCTGTAGCAGCAGGTTGGCCAGCCTGCCTGCGAGCTGTGGCAGCTACAGCCATGTTGATAAAGGAGGCAGATAAGCTGACGCTGGGCCAAGAACTGCTCCTGACCACCCCCCCATTCAGTCGAGACTCTCCTGAGGGGAACCCCTGAGCGGTGGATGTCTAATGCGTGAGTGACTCACTATCAAGAGCTCCTTGTACACCAGCCAGATTCTGCCAAACAGCAGCCCTTAACCCAGCGAGCCTGTTGCCGGATGATGGCCTGGAAGAACCTTTGCATGACTGCGCTGAGGTGACTGATGCGGTCCCGTCTACCCATCTAGACCTGACTGATGTCCCTCTACCAGATGCCTACGAAGTGCTTTACACTGATGGAAGCAGTTTTGTCCAGAATTGCATCAGGTATGCAGGGGCTGCAGTGGTTACTGAGCATAAAACTGTTTGGGCTCAGTCCCTTGGCAGAGGAACATCAGCTCAGAAGGCTAAACTCATTGCTTTGACTCAGGCACTACGCTGGGGAAAGGGAAAGGCTGTCACAATATACACTGACAGCCGTTATGCATTTGCCACTGCCCATGTGCATGGGACATTGTACCAAGAAAGGGGACTCCTTACCTCAGCAGGCAAAGAGATAAAAAACAAAGGAGAAATCTTAGCCCTACTAGAGGCCATCTGGCTACCAAAGAGGGTGGCCATTGTACACTATAGAGGACACCAGCAAGGAGATTCTCCTGAAGCCAGAGGAAACAGAGCAGCTGACCAAAAAGCTCGAGAGGTGGCCCTAGAACCAGTGGGACCTCTTTCCATATTGGTCATGTACCCAGAGCCAGAACTGTCACAGAAGCCGACATATACAGCCAAAGAAGGGACCTGGGCAAGACAGGAAGGAGCAACATTAGAGGAAACAGGGTAGTGGATACTGCCGGATGGAAGGCCAATTCTCCCAGAGGCCTTGGGAAGGAAACCAGTATCCCAACTCCACCAGATCACTCACCAGAGGATGACAAAGCTCAGTGAGCTCCTCAGACCCAGATACTACATCCCAAAGCTGGATCAAATTGTAAGAAGTCTGGTGTCCAGATGCCAAGCCTGTGCTCAGGTGAACCCAAAAGGGGGAAAGAAGCCCCCGGAAGGAATATGAGTTCGAGGTAACACACCGGGGGAACACTGGGAGCTAGACTTCATGGAGGTAAAGCCCATCACTCTCGGATACAGGTACCTTCTGGTGTTTGTGGACACATTTTCTGGATGGGTAGAAGCTTACCCCACCAGGACTGAGACTGCCTTGATTGTCACTAAGAAGTTACTACAAGAAATAGTTCCTAGATTTGGGTTGCCCTTTTCATTGGGGTCCAACAATGGCCCGGCCTTCAAGGCCAAAGTCTCTCAAAAGCTGGCAAAGGCTCTAAACATTAATTGGAAATTACACTGTGCATACAGACCTCAGAGTTCAGGACAGGTGGAGAGGATGAATAGGACTCTAAAAGAGACTTTGACTAAGCTGGTCTCTGAAACTGTCGAGAGTTGGGCCGCTCTTCTCCCCTTTGCTCTCCTACGAGTGAGGTGTACACCATATCGGGAAGGTTTCATGCCCTTTGAAATAATGTTTGGCAGACCCCCACCTCTCCTCCCTAAATTACACAATGTGCCCAAGGTTGAAATGTCTAACCACTCCCTTCTCAAGTCATTGTAGGCTCTTCATAAGACAAAGGAGGCCATTCACCAGACTGTCAGAGACTCTTACCCCTTGACTGCTAGAGAGCCTGTGCATCCCTTCCATCTGGAGACCTGGTGTGGGTAAAATGGATACCATCCCGGACTCTGGAACCAACCTGGAAGGGACCCTACCCTGTCGTCCTCACCACCCCCATGGCAGTGGAGGTCGCTGGAATTCCATCCTGGATCCACCATACTCAGCTAAAGGAAGCTCAGGAGGAGGGTGGAAGATGGAAAGTGGCCCAATCCTCAGATCCGCTAAAGATAAGACTCAAATGGGAAGCCTAATTATGATATTAATGTGGGTTACCAGTGTCACAAGAGGTTATGGGCCTCCCCAAAAATGGGTGTGGGAACTTAGAAAAACTGGGGATGGAACAGTAATACAGGCGAATATCACAGACAGTCAGTCTATTTTCAAAGTGGACCTATGCTCCCTCCTACCATGGACAGGGAAGTGGGTCCAAGGGGGAGAGAGAGGAGTGGAACACTGAGGGTGTGGCAGGGGCACAGGCCAAGAAAAGAAAATACAAGATGTCCAATTCTATGCCTGCCTGGCAAATGGGGGACCCCATTGCCAAGGGGAAGGAAACTATCATTGCAGAAATTGGGGATGTGAAACTGAGGCCTCATGGAAGCACGAGGACCCCCACATCAGACTCCAGAGACTATACCCCTCTTCCAACTGTAGGGAAGTGGGAAAATGCAATCCTATGGAGATTAAGATAAAAACCTGGAATGAAATAGGAAATCATTTTTGGCTGACTGGTAGGACATGGGGAATCCGGCTGTATGTTTCTGGACAAGATCCAGGGGACAAATTTACTATCTGGAAAAAATCCCAACTCCAACCTATTCCTGCCAGTACCTAAAGAGTGGCCACCTGAAGTGAACATCCCAACAACTAGGGAACTGATGGGCACTGCATCTACCTTAGTAGCCTTGCCCTCTAAGCCTACAAATCCAGAGGAGGGCCCATCTATGCTTAAGATACTAAACGAGTTCCACCAGATGATTAATAAGTCTGACCCTGAGCTGGGGAAAGACTGCTGGCTATGCTTAAATCCCAAACCTCCCCTATTATGTAGGCATAGCAGCCAACCAATCAATACTTATTCAAAAAAAGAACAATAACTGTGATTGGAATTTTCCTAGACTAACTTTAGGGGATTTTCAGGGATAAGGTTCATGTCTATTGTCATCTGCTTATTGCCTCCAGGACTCCCCCTATAGGTCAGTTTGCTCTGAGGTCATATAGTCTAATCTTTCTTCCTCAGAAAGAGTCTACTACACTAGCCCCAAAGGGACTTGGCTGGCCTGCACCAGTGGACTCACAAACTGCCTCCCATCAGACCAGTTACAACCAACACCAACCCTTTGTGTACTGGTCCATGTTCTTCCCCAAGTTTACCTTTATCGGGGAGATGAGGGAAGAGAGCATTTCAAAATAGAGACTGGATTCAGAGTGCCGAGAGCAGCTCCAGTAGTGATCCCCCTACTGGCTGCAGGGATAACAGGGTTAGCAGCCATTGGAACCTCTGTCTTAGTGATAGGGGATAAAAACTTTAAAGAGCTAAGCAGTCAAATAGATGCTGGCCTAGGGCATTTAGAAAACTCCATCTCCCATTTAGAGGAGCAGGTGGACTCCCTTGCTGAAGTGGTCCTACAAAATAGAAGAGGGCTAGACTTATTGTTCATGAAGCAAGGAGGATTGTGTATGGCCTTAGGAGAAACATGCTGCTTTTATGCTAACAAGTCAGGAATTATTAGGGAAAGTTTAGCAATAGTTAGAAATAACCTTAAAGAAAGAGAAAGGTGCCATCAAGAATCTGACAATTGGTATCAGTCTCTATTCTCCTGGTCCCCCTGGCTCACTACACTGATCACTGCCATCGCAGGCCCATTGCTGATTCTATTATGAGCTATCACTGTGGGGCCCTGCATCATAAAACGCCTAGTGGCCTATGTCAGGGAAAGAGTGAATGCAATTAAGTTACTAGTTATTAGGGAACAATATAAACCTTTGGCCACATATGATGAGTCCATGATTTGACTTAGTAACAAGAACCAGTGGAGAATGAGATATTGAGGTGACACATCCCTTCTAGGCAGGAATCTTAAGCAAAAGTCCTCACTCTTTGGCCTAAAGGTCAGCAAGGTTTCCGGTAACTAAACCAGGAGGTAGAAAGGAATTTTTTTATTGCTATTATCTGCTATTATCTGCTTCTGTAATCTGTACATTATTAAAAAGACAGAAAACCCCAGAAAGGGTTGTCCTCACCATTATAATGAATTTGAATGACTCTTTACCATAAAAACAATGCCTAATGACCCCGTTGATTGTGTTGATTGTTCTCTGAGAGCACCTGTTGTAATGATGTAATGACACCAACCTAACCCTTCCACACCCCAACTCTGTAACCAAAAAGGTATATAATAATCGCCAAAGGAGACATTCGGGGCAGCGGTATCTCTGAATGCCGACTGCCCCGGCTGGTGAATAAAGCGACCTCTTTGGCACTTTGGAGTCTGGTGTATCTCTGTGGGTCACCTAGAAACACCACCAATGCCCAGCTTCTGAAAATTGTTTTATACCCCATGCTCTATATAATTGTGTGATCTTTTGGATGAAATTGTTTGGTTGAATGAAAAAGAAATTCTCGTGACTTTGCAAGCATCTATACAGTTACAGGATAAAGAGTCTGAATGGCCTGGATGTAAGCTAATGGTGCAGAAAAAAATCACTTCCGGTGTCTCAGCTGGAAGAGTGTTGAGATAGATTTAATAAGCTTGAGGTAAAACTGTACTGTCTGCTGCACTGCCACGGCTTTAGGGGCAATGGTGTCTGCCATAAAATCTGCGGTTCCCTTCTCCTCAGTAGTGGGGGCAATGATGGTGGTGTACCTTGATGTTCACTGCCTGCTAGCATCTTTCTCCAGGTGCTTCACAGGCAAGTAGTTTTCCCCTTAGTCTGTGGCCCAGGGCTGTGTAAAATCTGCAGTTTCTCTCCTGTCCTGGTGCTGAAAAAGTGGTACCTCACTTTTGTCTCCAGGGTTTAGGGCTAGGCTGTCGTCTTCCAGTTCTGTCTTCTCCCATCTATGCCTACTGAGAGGGTATATCTGTGTGTGTGGAAGTGGGACCTGCCTGGCTCCCTGTCTCCATACAACAGTGGCTGTAAATATATGTGTGTGTATGTGGAGGAGAGGTACCTGGGTCCTGCTCCTTTCCCCCACATTATTCCTGCTGCAGGTCCACTGGCTGAAGAGGGCAATGCTTTAAGATTACTTTGGCCAGGGAAGCACCAGTTTCCAGGGAAAAGGAAAATTTAACTATTCTACTAGTAAAGAAGAAAGCCAGTCCAAAGTTGGAAACATCACCTGTGTAGCACCCCTCCACTGCATAAAGTTTGTCAGCAGACACTTCTAGCTGGTGCCCCTCTGTTCAAATAAAAACTAAGAGCTTCCTGGAACTCAGGTAGTTCCTTCCTTTGCAAATATGCATTTGTCTCTGTTAACATTTGCAGAGTGACGAGAGAGAGAGAGAGAGAGAGAGAGAGAGAGAGAGAGAGAGAGAGAAGGGAATTAATAGAAGGATGGATAGTAAAACAAGACTTCCAAACTTTTCCAAAACTTCTGAGAAGTGCTATAAATCTCTAGAGCCAATTTGTCAGGCATATTCTGATATGATGTTGTTTAAAATTTTGTATTGGACAGAGCACCTGATCATTAATATTAAATGTTTCAGTAAGTGAAGGGGAAAATTGACATTAACCCTAGCAGCTAATTCATGTTGCCTAGAAAGTGTGTAATGCCTGGAATGAACCAACACTAGATACAACATGTGTTTTTTGGCTGCTTCTTTGAAGCTAAGGTAACATAAAAAGCCTCCACTTCATCCCTGGACAAAAATTGACAGGGAAAAATCTGAGTTCTCTCACAGGACAAAACTTGTGCAAGTTAAATGCTCATCTAAACTTTTCACCTGAGAAGCAGTGGTATCATTTGCAGGTACTACTGGAAAATGCACTGTAGTCCTGTGCTTTGTTTACCAACAAGAAAAGGAAAACTTCTCACATTATGGGAGGATTTTACAAAAAAAAAAAGTGAGTGAAGTCATATGGGCTAAAGAGTCTCTTGCAAAAATGGTCAACACGGGGGGACTTCCGGGAATATGGCGTTGGAGTGAGACACCTCTCATCAGGTGCTGTGACCTCAATTCAAAGTAGCCATAGAGGCAGCTTCTTGACAGAAGAAAAAAAAATGACAACAACAAAAAGGTGAACAACGCTACAAAATCTGAAATACAGCTGATCAGAATCTGGAAGGCCAACCAGGGAGAGAAAAGAAGCCTGTCTCCACAGCCACGGTGCCATGCCACTGAGTGGCGGCCGCCATTGAGCCAGCCCCTGGCATGAAGTCTACTGACAAAGGAAGATATAATGACTTTCTGCATTCCCAGCGACAAGAGGTGGAGTGAGCAACTCCTGAACTCCTCATCCTAGCCAGGCAGCATATCGAGGCACCTTCGACAGTGATCGGACCGAGGTATGACCAGCTTAAGCCCTCCCGGGGTCATCCCAGCTCACCTCTCCCTCCAGAGCGGAGAAGAGACCAACTGCACTTCAGAGCTTGAATCAAAACTGCCGCAAGAACAGCTTCCTCATGGAAGGAAAGAGAAGCAAAGCAGCTGAAAAGTGAGTAAAGCAACAGGGACAGTTGGTCGGAACCCAGAGAGCAGACCAAGGAGAACGGGGGAGCCAGCGCATGCACAGCAGTAGCAGCCACCATCTTGTCAGCTGTATTTTGTCTGCTGCCCACAGCAGCAGGGATCTACCCAAAAGATTTGCAGAGGCCGAATCAGATCTGTTCTTACAAACCTGCAGGGATTTTTATGTTGTTTTTTTGCTGTTGTATTTTGTTTCTGGGGTTTTTTGTTTTGTTTCATTTTTACTCTGTTTTCACCTTGAATTGCTTTGATTTATCTGTGTTTGTTCAGAGGATTGGTTGCTTTGTTAGCTTTTTCTAGACCCTAGAATTCAACACCTGAAATCTACCAAAGACACCAATAGAGCGGGCAGAAAGAGTATCAGAGTAATTGCAACTCAGTACAAGATACCATTCACAGAGAGAAAATAAAAATAAGAAACCTATAAATATAGAGAAAGCATGCAAGAGCAGCAAAGTTATAAATTTAAGAACAGGGAAACCATGGGAAGGAAAAATGCGAAAGAAACAATGAGTCAACACAACCCCACAATAACAAAACTCAATGACACTGAATGGCAGAGCTTACCAGAAGATCAATTCAGATCTTTAATAATAGAAACGATACAAAACTTCCAGGGAGGAGGCAGAGAGAGCTGGAAAGAAATAAAGGAACAAATAAACAAAGAATCTGACACTCTGAGCAGGAATCATAGAGAAGCCTTGAGGGAAGTGAAGGATGTGAAAGATGCAATAATAGAAGTGAAGGCATCAATACAAACTATAAACAGTAGATTAGACCACATGGAAAACAGAATATCACTCCTGGAAGATGACCATTCCAAAAATGAATCCATTATACATAATCTAGAAAAAAAATGTGACAGTATGAATCGGACATTGATGAGATCTGGGCCAATTTTAAAAGAGCTAACCTAAGAATAATTGGCATAGAAGAGGGATTAGGAGTTGAAATTAATGGAATAAACAACCTTTTCAAAGAAGTAATATCAGAGAATTTTCCAAACATAGAAAGATAAATTGGTACACAGGTGCAGGAAACATATAGAACCCCCTTCAGACAAGACCAAAGAAGAGGTTCACCACATCACATAATAATCAAGCTGACTAATGCAGAGGCTAAGGAAAGAATTCTAAAGGCAACAAAAGTAAAAGGCCAAGTGACATTTAGAGAAAAACCAATTAGAATCACTCCAGACCTCCCAAACCAAGTCATGAAAGCCAGGAGGGGCTGGAGTAACATATTCCAAACTCTGAAAGAAAATAACTTGCAGCCAAGATTCTCCTACACAGCAAAACTCTCTCTCAAAATTGACGGAGATATAAAAACCTTCCATGACAAACACAAACTGAAAGCATTTATGTCTTCCAAACCAGCACTAGAGAAAATACTCAAAGAGATTAACTCCAAAGAAGAACTAACAAGGAAATGTCAGAACCAGAGAAACAATAATTTCCAGGAAGCAAACAACTAAGCAAAGAAGAACAAACACTACCCCAAACAGAAGTCACAACTCAAAATGTTAGGAATTAAAAATCATCTCTCAATAATCACACTGAAAGTAAATGGTCTCAACCCCCAATAAAAAAGGCACAAGGTAGCAAAATGGATGAAAATCCAGAATTCATCTATATGCTGACTGCAAGAAACACACCTTACAAGCAAAGATTCCCACGAACTAAAGGTGAAGTGATGGAGTAAGGTAATCCATGCCAATGGAACTCGAAGACAAGCAGGAGTAGCAACTATGATATCAGATAAATTAGATTTCAAGTCTAAGCTCATCAAAAGAGACAAAGCATGTCATTTTTTACTAGTAAAAGGAACAATCCAGCAGGAGGAAATAACAATTATCAACACCTGTGCCCCAAACATAGGTGCAGCCACTTTCATAAAACAAACTCTGCATGATATAAAGTCACACATAGATCCCAATACACTAATACTAGGAGACTTCAATACTGCTCTCACATCACTAGACCGATCTTCTAAAAAAAAAAAAAGGTCAGTAAAGATGCTTCAGACCTAAATAATACCATAAACCAAATGGACCTGTTAGACACATACAGAATATTTCACTCAACTACAGCTGAATTCACATTTTTCTCAGCAGCACATGGAACCTTCTCCAAAATAGACCACACTCTAGGCCACAAAATGAGCACTGGCAAATTAAAAAAATGTAACATAATTCCCTACATCTTTTCAGACCACAATGGAGTGAAACTAGAAATCAACTCTAAGAAGACCCAGAGTAACCATGTAAACACATGGAGACTGAACACCACATTGCTGAACAAGGAATGGGTCATAGAAGAAGTAAGGGGAGAAATTTAAAAATTCCTAGAAACCTCTGGGACACCTTAAAGGCAATACTAAGAGGAAAATTTATAGCACTGAGTGCCCATATAAGAAGAACGGAAACTCACCAAATAAATAACCTAATGACACAGGTCAAAGCCCTTGAAAAACAAGAACAGTCTAACCCCAAAGCCAGCAAAAGACAGGAAATTATGAAAATCAGAGCTGAAATTAATGAAACAGAGAGTAAAAAAAACAATACAGAAAATCAACAAAACCAAAAGCTGGTTTATTGAAAAAATAAACAAGACAGATAAACCATTGGCCAACCTAACCAAAAGAAAGAGAGAATCAACCCAAATTACCAAAATAAGAGATGAAAAAGGTAACATTACCACCAATGGTGCTGAAATACAGAGGATCATCAGAAACTATTTTGAAAAACTATACTCCAACAAAATGGCAAATCTGGCCGAAATGGACAATTTTTAGATACATACACCCTTCCTAAATTGAGTCAAGAAGATATAGGAAACTTAAATCAACCAATAAAAATCAAAGAAATAGAAACATCAATAAAAAGTTTACCATCAAACAAAAGCCCAGGACCAGATGGTTTTCCAAGTGAATTTTATAAAACATTTATGGAAGATCTAATCCCAATACCCCTCAAACTATTCCATGAAATAGAAAGAAACAGGACCCTCCCAAATATTTTCTGTGAAGCCAACATCACATTAATACCAAAGCCAAATAAAGACAGCTCAAGAAAAGAAAACTATAGGTCCATATCATTGATGAACCTAGATACAAAATTGCTAAACAAAATACTAGCAATGCACATTCAAAACCACATCAAGAAAATTATACACCATGACCAAGTCGGGTTCATCCCATGGATGCAAGGCTTGTTCAATATATGAAAAACAATCCATGTAATACACCATATAAACAGAATCAAAGATAAAAATCACATGGTTATCTCAATTGATGGTGAAAAAGCACTTGACAAGATCCAACACCCATTCATGCTAAAAGCACTGCAGAGAATCAGAATAGAAGGAACATACCTCAAAATCATAGAGGCAATATACAAATAGGCCTACAGCCAATATCATATTAAACAGAGAAAAACTGCAAGAGTTCCCACTAAAAACAGGAACAAGACAAGGATGTCCATTATCACCTCTTCTGTTCAACACAGTACTTGAGATTCTAGCCAGAGCAATAAGGCAAGAGAAGGAAATCAAAGGAGTAAAAATGGGGAAAGAAGAACTAAAGCTGTCCCTCTTTGCAGATGACATGATATTATACCTAGAAGACCCAGCCAAGGCAGCCAAAAAACTTATAGAACTGATCAACAAATTCAGCAAAGTGTCTGGGTACAAAATCAATCTTAAAAAATCAGAAGCTTTCTTCTACACCAACCATAAAACCACTGAAAAAGAAATCCAGAAAACAATTCCACTCACAATAACACCCCCCAAAAATAAAATACTTAGGGATAAACCTAACCAAAGAGGTAAAAGACCTCTATAAGGAAAACTACAAAGAGATGAAAAAAGAAATCAACGAAGACCTTAGAAGATGGAAAAATCTACCATGCTCTTGGATAGGCAGAATAAATATAATCAAAATGGCCATCCTCCCAAAAATGATCTACAAATTCAATGCAATACCCATGAAATTACCAAGGTCACTCCTCACAGACATAGAAAAATCAGTCCTTAAATTCATTTGGAACAACAAAAAGCCCAGGATGGCCAAAAGTAGTTCTTAGTAACAAGAACCATGCAGGAGGTATCACAATACCTGACTTCAAACTCTACTACAAAGCCACAGTAATAAAAACAGTATGGTATTGGCACAAAAACAGACACACAGACCAATGGAGCAGAATAGAAGATTCAGAAATAGATGCACATCCTTACAGTCAACTGATTTTCGACAAAGGAGCCAAAAACATACACTGGAAAAAAGATAACCTCTTTAACAAATGGTGTTGGCAAAACTGGTTAACCATATGCAGGAAAATGGAAATAAACCCCACTTTCTCACCCTGCACAAGAGTCAATTCCAGGTGGATCAGAGACCTGGAAGTCAGGCCAGAGACCTTGCAGCTACTTAAAGAGGGCATAGGACCAACACTTGAACACATAAGCACAGGTCAAAACTTTCTCAACAAGACCTCAAAAGCACAAGCAACTCAAAGGAAGATCAATACATGGGATTGCATTAAACTGAAGAGGTTCTGTGCAGCAAAGGAAACTATCAAGAACCTCAACAGAGAGCCCACAGAGTGGGAGAAAATTTTTGCCAGCTACTCTTCTGATAGAGGACTAATATCTAGGATATACAGAGAACTCAAGAAACTCACAGCTAAGAAAACAAATAACCCAATTGAAAAATGGGCAAAGTATCTAAATAGACACTTCACAAAAAAAAGAAATACAAATGGCCAATAGATGTATGAGGAAATGTTCAACATCATTAGCAATCAGAGAGATGCAAATCAAAACTACTCTCAGATTTCACCTTGGAGCTGTGGTGATCAACCTAACTCCAATCAGAATGGCAACTATTAAGAACACAAACAACAACAAATGCTGGTGAGGGTGTGGAGAAGTGGGAACCCTAATACATTGTTGGTGGGATTGTAAATTAGTGCAACCACTTTGGAAAACAGTATGGAGGATCCTCAAATGAATGGGAATGATCCTGCCATATGATCCAGCAATACCACTTCTGGGTATCTACCCAAAAGAACGGAAACCAAACTATATAGCTGCACAATTCACAACAGCCAAACTATGGAAGCAGCCAAGATGTCCATTGACAGGTGAATGGATTACAAAACTATGGGATATGTACACAATGGAATTTTACTCAGCTATAAAGAAGAACAAACTCATGTTATTTGCAGGGAAATGGATGCAACTGGAAAACATTATGTTAAGTGAGATCAGCCAGTCACAAAGAGTAAAGAAGCATATGTCCTCCCTAATATTCGGATGCTAGGGAGAAGATGGGGCATAAGAGGGTCTCCAGATGGAAAAGGAGAGACCCTCGATAAACAAAGAAGTTGATTTAACCGAAGGGGATAGACGGGAGTGGTGGGGGGACACCCTAATGTACATCAAGGTTACTCACTAAACCGAACTTGAGAGGGAGGGCGGGCGAGGGAGCGGGGTGGGAATTTGGGGAAAGGGTCAAATGAGAAATGTGGGCACATATGTCGTTATCAATTTGTACCTAACAACGAAGTATGCTTACAACACGTGAATAAAAAAAAAGAATAAAACTTATGAAAGAAATTTGTATATGATAAAGCAGATTAGAATTAAAAGGAATTTTTAAAAGGTTTTTTAAAATCCATATTTACTCATTATTCAAAACAATTGGGTTTTCTTAAGTTATTGATATGCTCTTTATAAAATTGCACAAAAAGTAGCCTAGAGAGCAAAACATGTTTTGCATTTTATTAAGACAATTTCCTTTGTTTTCTGCTGACTCTATCACCCATATTTAAAACAATAAGTTTTCCTAATCTTAGTAGCATTTTCATATACTAATTAAAATTAAGTTTTTATTTTTCTGTTTTTCACAGCATGTATATGTATATACATAAACACACACACATATATATGTACCTACATGCACACTTTTATAGATGAGATTTTGTGTTTTATCAAGATTTTGTATTTTGCCTTTATTTATCTACTATGCATGCCAGGGATAAGTTTTTATGGATAGCATCATTTAAAATTTTAAATTCAGAGATACAGATCACTTACTATATGTTAAAAGTCAGATATAATTTTAATTAGGAATCAAGAAAGGGTGAGTGAGGTATTTTCTAAAATTTAAAATCAAAAGGTGTGATGCTATTGGAAAATTGCTCCAGTATTAAATTCCAAAATGTTAAAAGCAGTCAGAGTCTGGATGCTGTTGATCCTCAGAGCTACCCCTCCTCCCTTCTGCTCTTTGTCCTAATGTTGACCCATGATAAAGTCTTAAGCCATAAAAATATGTAGAGACAGTCAAATCCCTAAGATCACAGTGACTCTGCCTGGCTCACTTCAGAGCCATAAAGATAGCAAGAGCCTTACACCTTGCTCTTGAAGATTACACACAGGTCCACTGGCTGTAATTTGTGCTGCTGTTTCCCTCCTATTCTTTGGGACCCAGATTGGTAAACCAAGTGTGCTGCTTCAAAGAATCCATAATTGATGAGCAACCAATACAGCCCAATGCAATATAGATAAAGCAAGGTAGATTATTGAGTCTTGCACTTAGTAAGCACACTATCCAGAGACAAGGAGGCACCACCTGGCTAAGAAATAAGTAGCTAGCTCTTGGCCTTCGCAATGCTGATAAGGACATGCCAATACAAAATCTTTATTTACAGGCAGGGGATGAGGAGTGGGGAAGAGTTCCACTTTCAGGCTCTCCAGCATATCTGCCAGGCACACTGCTTTTCTTTTCTTCCCTTTCTATTTCCTACTGACTCTGTAATAAAGGTTTTGTTAATGCTATAACCAAGCTGTCTATTAGTTTTAATTTCCCAATTCAATTTATTTTCTTCGAATCAAGGAAAAGAGGCTCCCATGCTGTTACAAAACTAACAAAAGGAGCCGGGCGTGGTGGCGCACGCTTGTAATCCCAGCATTCGGGAGGCTGAGACTGGAGGATCCGGGTTCGCGGCCAGCCTCAGCTACCTAGTGAGGCACTCCGCAACTTAGTGAGACTCGATTTCAAAATAAAGAATAAAAAATAGGACTGGGGGTGTAGCTCAGAGGTAGAATGCCCCTGAGTTCAATCCCCAGTACCGCAAAAAAAAAAAAAAAAAAAAAACTAACAAAAGGAGCAACTTTTCTTAAAATATGCTGCAGATTTTTTGGATCCAGACCTTGAACAATAGGGTATGCATCATTATCTCTTTTACAATATGCTGACTGACATTAGTTCACCCTGTTTAATCAAGCAGCAAAGCATATTAAAATAATATGGCACATGAGACAACTCATTCCCCATTTTTTACCCAACTGTGAAATTCCTCTTCTCAACTGGTAGTGACCTGGGCAGCTGAAGGGATGTAAGTGAGTCACCGAAACTCTGAGGTTTCCTGTTGCATGTTTGGACACCTCTTGTAGAGGACACTACTTGTTCTGAGTTCTTGCCATGGAAAGCTGCTGCCAATTACAAGTCTCTCCCGTAAAATGATTGGAGTCAAGAATGACTATTTGTAGAAGAAAATTATGATTATTACAATAATTAGAGATAAGTGCTGAGGGGGTCCAGCCCTGCAGGCAGTGGTCAGGGTCCTTCAATAGGTGGGTATTCAGAAGAGGTTGCAAGAATATGCTCACACTGCATGCAGTGTAGAAGCATATCTGTTTATTGCTTGTTAATAGCTGCTTTTTGTACTATCTTTTTTGCAGTGAGGCATATAGAACAGGAATTTTTACAGCTTTATTTTTCTAAAGGTTGAGTAGGTTCATCTTTAACTAGAAAAGCCATTTCCCATGACATTTAATGGGGTTAAGAAAATAGTAAAGGTTACAAAATACAATACGTATATAAAGGTTCTTTTAGTACAAAGCAGTGTTAAAGGTTAACAAATAGCCTCTATTCATTAGTTTAAATCTTTACTATTTGTTTAGCTCCTTTAAGCAGTGTTCTTATCTTTTTCTCAGGCAGCTAGAGAGTTAATTTATCCGGTGAAATTCTAGGGAGACAAGGTGGAAGTGGACAAAAACTATCTGCCTTAAAGCTTTCTTTACTCATAGATAAAATAGTAGACCTAAATCTCTTTGTCTTATTTATTTTGTTTCTATACCTGTGTGCTGAGAGGGACCATAAGGCTGTTTAGTAACCAAGCTTGCAAAGCCCGTTTCCTGACTAATGTTTGTATGTGGTTAATGACTTTCTTATAGGTTGTCTTGAGGCACTGCTTTTTCCGCTAATATTAAGGAATCATAATCCATTTGCCCACCTTCTGTTTCTAAGAAATTTTCCTTTACAATTAATGTGAAAGCAAAACCCAAAGCACCCCAAATTTCCAGAATATAACATAATGCAAAGTGGGATATGCCACACATTCCTTCTTTTGGAATCGTCTGCCTTGCAGGACTCCAGCGGACTGAGCCTTGCTCAAGATCCAGCTATTAAGGAGCTGTGGCAAAGGGGCCATTAAGGAGAAGGCTGAAAAAAGTTTCTGCTTCACCTCCACGGGTGTCCTGTTTAATTGAGGGTTTAAACAAAGCATTTCCAAAAATGATTACATAGAAGGACAATCACAAATTAAATTTAGAGAATGGCAATCATGGGTTTGTTTTAGGGACAGGCAGTCATGGGCCAGGTTTAGGGAGAGGCAATCACGAGCTAGGTTTAGGTAGAAGAAGGGTAAATATTTCTAGGAGAATAGAGGTCACTAAAGTCAATCTTGCATCTTACCTGGGTAAACAAAGTTTGTCTATTTTGGACAATTCCACTCAGCAAGTATGATTTATCCTGCTGAGCTGATCCTAAATTGTGACCTCAAGATAAGATAGCTAAGATAGTTTCCAGCACCCTACCCTTTTATTTTCATACAGGGTCTTAATAAATTGGAAATGGTCTCCCTAAGTTGCTGAAGCTGGCCATGCAGCTGGGATTCTCCCAAGTACCAGGATTACAAGCATGCAATACCACAGCCAGGTCAGTTTACATATTGTAACTTAGTATTTTCCAAGCACTTGAGGTATGTTTCCTCCTCTTCCTCCTTCTTTTTCCTCTCCACCTTCTCTGTGTGTATCCATTTCCCTTTCTTTCACAATTTCTCTCAGTAGATCTTAGATGTTCTTCAATTTTTTAATGGGGCTATGTACCAGTAAACCCACTGTAGATAGAAAATATGGTAAGCAAATAATGCAATTCATGCACCTAATCCACCCAACATCAAAGTATCACTTATGCACCATCATGAAGTTGAAAAGTGACTAGTCAAATTGTCCCCATTTCAGTAGCTACAAATAGCTTTGAGTAATTGGACAATTACACAAATATTCTTCTAAGATCATCTCAAATCCCCATGCAAATACTGTCACTGTACTTACACATGAAATGATAATTGCCTGCCAGCACAGAGGTGATCTCATGACATCCCAAACCTTTATCTTGGTGATAAGTCAATCCTTCATGCACATATGCTCTGACTATGACCACATGAGCTACTGTCCCAGCAAGTGATAGCATTTGGTAAGTCAACCTTCTTTTTAGGTAGAGAGCCATATTCACAGGGAAATAGAATGTTTGTTATTTAAAAAAACTGTGATATGTGATGTGGGTCTGTAATTCTTTTCTTTTCCCAGTATCAGGACTGAACATAGAAAATATGAAGCAGAACCAGACATGGTGGTGCATGACTGTAACTCTAGTTCTTGGGAAGCTGGATTAGGAGGATCACAGGTTTAAGCTATAAAAAGGACTAGGGGTGTAGCTTGGATGTAGAATGCTACTGAATTCTATCTGCAGGATGGATGTATGAATGAATGAATGTATGTATGTATGTGTGTATGTATATACACAGTGTGAAATTATATATATCATAGATATTTTCTGGAAGTTCCAGGGACATAGAATTACCTCAGCCTTCCATCTCAGGGACCTGACATCCCCTTGTTAACCTCTGTCACAGCCCCATCTGTAATACCCTCTTAGAATGAGGACACTGACCTCACAGTCTTTGCTCTCCCGCTTATAAAAGGGTCAAGAGCATGTTTAGCGCTTGGCTCCTGTTTACACACCTGTCACCTGGTGGCAATGGCTACTTAGGACATGAAAAGTGTGGTTGTAGCATGTTTTGTTTTGGTTGGCTATGGTTGCGTGCCTCTGAACATTTCCCACAATGTGTCCAAAACCATCCCCCTCTGTCTCTTTTCTTTGGGTTCTGGGGAGTAGGATGTACTTCTGTGTGCCAATAATTTCATGTCT
This sequence comes from Graphiurus murinus, assembly GCA_004027655.1. Lineage (NCBI taxonomy): Eukaryota > Metazoa > Chordata > Mammalia > Rodentia > Gliridae > Graphiurus > Graphiurus murinus. The sequence continues at coordinate 19,412 of PVLC010027189.1, forward strand.
ATAGATATTTTCTGGCATCAGTGTGAGTGAGGGTACCTCCCATTTAGAGAAATAGAAATCTCCTTTTTGCAAAACGTATTTCAAGTTCAGAGCAGGAATAAGCAGGGTCTGTACCTGGATTCATGTCTAATGCAACTCTGCACTCACCTGGGTTTAATAGTGCTCCAACCTTGGCACTTGCTCCAGATCCATTGGGATCCAAAGCTGATGCTTTCTCAGGCTGTCACTCCACTCAGCCTGAACACTGCTCCCTTGGTCTGTTCTGATGGTCAGGTCCCAACCAGGAGGACAAGGCAGAGATCTCCTGTCAGGAGCCCAGCAAGTAAGAGGTGTGTGTGTGTGTGTGTGTGTGTGTGTGTGTGTGTGTGTGTGTGTGTTGCTGGCGATAGAACTCAGAGGCATTCTTTTTCTAGCTACACCTCCAGCCCTTTTTATTTTTCATTTTGAAGCAGGGTTTTTCTAAGTTACTGAGGCTGGTTTCAAATCTGTGATCCTCCTGTCTCAGCTTCCCAAATATTGGTATTACAAGCTGCCCTGCCATGCATCACCACTTTTTCAGAGGTAGAACACCCTTGGTTTCAATCCTCAGTACTAAACCACAAGAAAAAGAGAAGAAAGGGAGGGAAAAATGATAGAAGGCTTCCACTTTGATTTTATTTTAAATAATGCTTTGACATCATCAATATTATGAATATTATTATTATTATTAAGAGAAACCATAATTAATTCATTTCTTGTGTGCATACAATGAAAATGCAAAGTCCAATAAGCACAGTCATTTCACAAAGTGAAGCTATGACCCTAAATTAAATGTTTGGCCAAGAAACATTATATATCAAATGAAAAAAAACTTTTAAATTTTAATTTGCACTTTCATGGTAATTCCTGAGGAAAAAAACTTGTTATGTTTGTGAAGAATTGTTTTTTATTTTTGCCCTGAGAAATCCTTGTTTACATAATTTACTTGCTTAGAAAACATATGCTTTAGCCAGGTGTGCTGATGTACATCCGTAATTCCACGTACTCAGGTTACTGAGGCAGACAGATGGCCAGTTCAAGAACAGTGTAGCCAGATCTTGTCTCAAAAACCAATACACCCAACAAATAAAAGAAAAACCTGTGTTTAATGGTTTAAAATAGGCACTTAAAGTGGGCATGTTATCGCAGGCCTGTAATCCCAGTTCTTGGGCGTCTGAGAGAGAAAGTTTGCAGGTTTGAGGACAGCCTCAGCATGTAGTGAGACTCATCAACCTAGTGAGACCCTGTTTCAAAATAGAAATGAAAAACTGAGTTATGGGTATAGCTTGGAGGTAGAATGACCCCAGATTCAATCCCCAGTACCACAAATGATGATGATGATGATGATAGTAACAATAACAATAAAAATAAGGTAAAACAGACAAAAATTTTAATGGTACACCAGGTGTGGAGGCACATGCCTGTAATCCCAGGACTTGGGATCCTGTCACAGGAGGATCACAGGTTCCAGGACAGGCTCAGCAAGTCATTAGACTCTCATCAACTTAGCAAGACCGTATTGCAAAATAAAAACAAAATAGGGCTGGGAGTGTAGCTCCTCAGGCCAGAAATAATGATGATGATGATGATGATAGTTATCTTAATACCAGTCTTCCTTTTTACATTTTGCTATATAATCTTTTCTAAAATAAAGGTTTTCTCTCTCTCTCTCTCTCTCTCTCTCTCTCTCTCTCTCTCTCTCTCACACACACACACACACACACACACACACACACACACACACACATCTTCTTTCACTACAGGCCATTTGGGAATGTTGGCATTTGGTTATAAAATAGATTGCTTATGTACCTATTTTGCAATTACTAGATATATATTGAACTTTTTCGATGGTGGATTCCAGCACTATGATTTCTTTCTAAAAATTTCCTTGTCTTGACAATTTAATGGTGGATTTCAGCACTGTGGTTTCTTTCTAAAAATTTCCATGTCCTGGAAAAGGTGCTCTTCAATACTGGAAAATAATTTTTAAAAAAGAGCTCTGGAAGCAGTGTTCTCTTAATACAACACTTTTGTCTTTTGTTCCCCTGCTCTGGTATTTTTATTTAATTAAAGAATTTAGTTTTGGTTCTGGGGATTGAACCAAGGGATATTCTATCTCTGAGCTACACCTTTTCTTTTCATATTTTATTTTGAAACAGGTTCTTTCTAAAGTGCTGAGACTGGTCTCAAACCTGCAGTCCTCCTGTCTCAGCCTTCCAAGTACTGAGATTACAGGCATGCCACTAGATGCCTAGCTTTCAGGTTTATGAGTTATATCTGACAATAATTTTGGCATCATGTATTTTTTTTAATTTTTATTGGAGTAATTCGTGCAATATAGCATACATCTTTGTTAAGTACAAATTGTTAACAACATATTTGCACAAAATTCTCATTTGACCCCTTCCCCGATTCCCTCCCCATTCCCTTCCCCTCCCTCCCCCTAAGGTTCACTTCAGTGAGTGACCTTGATATGATTGTGTAGGTACATCATGTGCTTTAGGGTGTCCCTCTGCCCCATGCATCCACTACAATTAAATCAACTTCTTTGCTTATCGAGGATCTCTCTTTTTCATCTAGAGACCCTCCTATGCCCCATCTTCTCCCTAACATCCACATATTAGGGAGAACATATGCTTCTTAACCCTTTGTGACTGACT
>PVLC010027190.1:6882-22144 GCA_004027655.1 Graphiurus murinus
GGTCTCAGCCTCCCGAATGCTGGGATTACAAGCGTGCGCCACCACGCCCGGCTTCCAGCCCGATTTTATTTGGAAACAGGGTCTCACTGGGTTGCTGAGGGATTTGCTAAGTTGCTGAGGCTGGTTTTGAATCTGTGATCCTCCTGTCCCAAGTACTGGGATTACAAGCATGCACCACCATACCTGGCTCATTGATTAATTCTAACATTGGCCTGGGCCATTGGAAGGAAGCATCAGAACCCTCCAAATTAGAGTAGGGACAGTCTAAGGACCAAATTCTGCTCATTATCAGTGTTTATAGAACCCACAGGCTAAGAATTTTCTTTATTTTTCTATGATTGAAAGTAGAAGTAGAAGTAAAGAGGGTTGGGGTGTAGCCCAGTGGTAGAGCACTTGCCTAGCAAGCACCAGACCCTGGGTTTGATCCTCAACCCCATAAAAGAGAAAACAGAAGGATAATATCCCATAAAACAAACTAACAACAACAAAAAAGAATTATATCTCATGACATAAAAATTACATGAAATTCAGGGCTGGGGAAGTAGCTCAGTGGTAGACCACTTACCTAGCATGCACGGGGCCCTGGTTTAATCCTCAATACCCCTCTCCCCAAAATGATATGAAATTAAATTTTCAACATCCATTAAATGCTATTGGCACTCAGCTACTCTCATTTCACGTGTTTTCTGTAGCTGCTTTGACACACAGACAGACGAGCTAGGTGGTTTTGAGAGGCCCCATGATTCATAAAACCTAAAATATTTGCTATCTGATCCTGTAGAGAAAAAGGATTGTCAATCTGAGTTAGAAATAGAGCTTGGAGAGCCGGGCGTGGTGGCGCACGCTTGTAATCCCAGCATTCGGGAGGCTGAGACCGGAGGATCCGGGTTCGCGGCCAGCCTCAGCTACCTAGTGAGGCACTTCACAACTTAGTGAGACTCGGTTTCAAAAAATAAAGAATAAAAAATAGGGCTGGGGGTATAGCTCGGAGGTAGAATGCCCCTGAGTTCAACCCCCAGTACTGCAAAAAAAAAAAAGAAATAGAGCTTGGAGTCATGAAGGACCCCAGTCAAAAGGGGTGCAAAGATGCCTCACAGGCATCGGAGAGGCTGAACCCACTCTCCGGGTGGTGAAGAGGCAGAAGGTGCAGACGGAGACAAGGCATAGAGCAGACAAGACTGGGCTGCCAGCCTCCTCCGTCCTTTCCGACAGGAAGTTCCATGGCCTGGCAAGGTCCTGTATTCTTGGAGCCTCTGGAGAAGTCCAGTCCAAGTGTACTCCTGCCAGGGGGTCAGGGCTGCCCCTTCCCCTTCTTGCAACTATGTTCTTTCTGCTCATTGCAGGCATGGGTTAAAGGCCTCCTCAGGGCTTCTGCCGTCCCATCTTTAACTTAGCAGAGAGTTCTTCTTGGTCCAGAAAACATTTTCATACACAATGCATATCTCTTTCCCAACTTCCAAATCAGAGGGGCAGGGAAGGATGCATCCAAAGTATGAGTGAGCTAATCTGTTAGCTGACACCAAGTTAAGCTGGGGAAGGATGGACTTATGTAAGGAAGGGGCGAAGAGCCTGCGGGGCATTGTTTTTGGTGCTAGGGATCAAAACCAGAGCCTCCAACATACCAAACAAGCACTATGCCACTGAGATACAATCCTGTTTTTTATTTTTATTTTGTTTTTGGGGGGGTACTGGGGATTAAGCCCAGGGGCATTCTTCCTCTGAGCTACACCCCTAGCCTTTTTTATTTTTTATTTTGAAACAAGGTCTCACTAGGTTGCTAACAGTCTCGCTAAGTTGCTGAGGCTAGCCTCAAACCTGCAATCCCTGTCTCAGCCTCCAGAGTACTGGAATTACAGGTGTGCACCACTGTGCCCTACTATGAGCCTGTTTTTAACTGTGTCTGGAGAATGAGGGAATGCCCTGCATCTTTTGAGTCTCAATGACTTCACCTGCTGTACTCACATATTTGTGCTGTGACTCTTTGCTTGCTATATCTTAGGGACCTAATCCCAAGTGGTCCTCTGTAGCCCACTCTGGTCTTTTCTGGTGGGCTCCCTATAATGGTCGTACTCAGGGATCCTGCAGAATCCTCAGGCTGGAGGAGGACTTCAGAGCTGCACCTTTCTCTTGCATAAGATTTCAGCTCAGGAAGGATGAGATCATAATAAAACGTGGTTCCAAATGGTTGCAAGGAAAACAGAGCAAAAAGCAAAGGTCCTGGGCCATCCCAGCTGGGGATGGACAGGTGGCCTTCTCAGCTGTTGGCTGAGTAAAGCAACTAAAAATACCCCAGTTTCAATAAGACCATTTCTAGCTACTGCCAGCAGGCTCTCCCTTTCCTCTTTTCTCTTTTGAACAAACAATGCAGCCAGGTCCTGAAAATAATTGTTCCTTTCCTGCCTATTTGTACTTCACCGGCCCCTCCATCCTGTGTAGGGCAGAGGTCAGCTCTGAGGGGGAGGAGGAGCAAGGGGCAGCTGGGGAGTGAAGGTCGTCTTTGGCTGATGAGCTCACCAGGTCATGAGCAGCGGTCTCGGACCTATTTTGGCTGAGGAGGAAACTAAGAAGCAGAGAGAGGAAGTGGCTTGTGCGCTTGTGTGTCTTTCTATATATAGGTACACATACCACATACCAGTGAGCTTCTGGAACCATGAAAGCCCAGGGTCAACTGGCTTTGGGCAAGCTACAGGACAGGGGGTGGGGTGATGAAGGAGCAGATTACTGCAGAAGGGACAGGTGGTACTGAACAGCAGGGACAGCTTTTAGTATCATGTGGTTACTGCTCTGTTCTTTGACTCCAGCCAAAGAGAACCAAATCAGTATTACATGGCTCCCTAGCCTGTGTTTCTACTGGACTCTGATAACTAGCTGTAAAGGGTAGCCACAGATGCCATGGCAGGTCCTCTGTTTCCCATGTAAGGACTAAGACTCAGAGAAGGCAAACATACAGGAGGAATCTGAAAGCTCCTCTAATTGTTACCAGACTAGCCCACCTTGGCATCTCCCTGGATATATTGACCTTGGGCACATCCTTAACTGTCTGAGCATGAAATATCTTCATTTACACAGTAGTCTAATACCTAAACTGGAAGGCTGTTCAGAGACTCAAACAAGCTAAATGGTTTATGAAATGCTGACTGCAATGCCAGCACACATAAAAAGCCTTGATAAAGAAGCAGCTGGAAACTTAAGGTTACGCTTATTAGTGGCACAATTAGGAAATGACCCTGGCCACCCACTTCCTGGCCAGAGAGATGGTCTCTGGGTTTTTCTTCTCTTGATATCTCTGTCAATAGGCTCACATGCATGTGCATGTGTGTGTTTATGTGTGTGCATGTGGAGAAGGACCAAACAGAGTTGGTTTTATAGACTCCTCCCAGCCTCATCCTAAATAGGTCTTTGGTACTTGGCATGTGTCCTTCTCAGCCTTTGAGAGAATTGAGTAAACTCCTTGATATAGGTGTTGTAGGGAAAGTTTGGCGGTCTTAAGAATTTGAGGAAGAAAACTTAGGGCTCAGAAAAAGGCAGAAGTGGCCATGGTGGCACATGCCTGTAATCCCAGTACTCAGGAGGCTGAGACAGGAGAATCACAGGTTCAAGGACAGCCTTGGCAGTTAGCAAGACATTGTTTCAAAATAAAAAAAAATTTTTAAAGGGATGGGGTATAGCTCAGAGGTAGACTGCCCCTGGCTTTAATACCTCAGAACTACATGGAGGGAAGGAAGGAAGAAAGGAAGGAATGAAGGGAAAGAGAGATATTAGAAGTCTACTTCCACTCCTACTTAATATTCAAATGTAAGCTTCACAATTGTACAAGAGGGAAAATAAACAACTACTTTGTTTGCATAGCCTTAAGTGGAAAATTCCTGTGCTGGTGATCTTTGAAAAGTTCTGAGGAAGAACCCCAAGGTAACAGTGCCTGAGGGGACATCCCCTTCCTCAAAAAAGATCTTCTGCCTCCCCTTTAGCTGCCTTCCTGGGAAGCACTTACCCAGCAGGACATCTCATTAGGGAACCAGGATTCCTTTCTTTTAATTTTCTTAAATGATTTGATCAGACACCAGCTTAGGCCCCAGCTGATATCTACCCAAGCATTCAGTAGTGTGTGGTGGGGAAAAGCGCCACTTGTCACAATGGCTCCAAGTGCTACCAGCATATTCTACCAGCTGGGGATGTTCAACCTTCTCCAACATACAGGACAGTCCCATGTCACTGAGATTTGTTAATATTAACAGCACACCACAATCAGAAATATTGCTACCAGCCGGGCGTGGTGGCGCACACTTGTAATCCCAGCATTCGGGAGGCTGAGACCGGAGGATCTGGGTTCGAGGCCAGCCTCAGCTACCTAGTGAGGCACTCCACAACTTAGCGAGACCCGGTTTCAAAATAAAGAATAAAAAAAAAATAGGGCTGGGGGTGTAGCTCGGAGGTAGAATGCCCCTGAGTTCAATCCCCAGTACCAAAAAAAAAAAAAAAAAAAAAGGAAGAAAGAAATATTGCTACCGTACTTTCCACTCTAAGTGCCAATCATGCCCCCTCCCTTTTTTTTTTTTTTTTGGTAGAAGACAATAGCTACCAGTTCCCATGTCCTTCAATGGTTGGAAAAGAAGCAGTTCCTGGAGTGTTGGCTACTCCCCTGCCAAGCTCAAGTTCTTCCCCGGGTCCCTAAGCAATGAAGAGTCAATGACATTTTTCATTTCTTCCCCTACACTCTCAAAAAGCAGAACAAAGAAAGCACTCTCGATATCAGCTTGCTATATAGCATCAGGAGAAGCTGACCATTAGATTTCCTGGGAAGGCACAGAAATATGTGGCTGGTGTAATAGATGCCCACCTGTCCCTGGCTACTCAGAGAGCATGAGTGCGGAGGCGAGAGGGACAGTCAGGGGACCACCAGCTATACCACTCAGTCAGACAGAAATTCTAGGCAACCATATAATAACTGGCCTAGAGGCAGGATGCAGTCCAACCCGTGGTGACCTTATGTGCTCCAGGACAACTTGATAGGCTGATGTAAATAGAAACGGCAGGCCTCGGGGCCCCAGAGAGGGGAAGGCTGAGCTGTGTCCAGCAGCAGCTCCAGCATGAGGTTAGTGACTCTGACTGGGTCTCCTCCCTCCCTGACTTCCCTCCCCAGCTCAGCCAGTGGCCACTCACCTGATGAAGTAACAGCAGAAGATGAGGCTGAGCATGAAGACAAAGATTCCAGTGCCGAAGATGACCATATAGATGTTGAGGGGAAGGTCTTGGAAACTGATGGGTGGCATTGAGCAGGACTTGTTGGTGCTAACCAGTCCCAGGCCACAGAAACACCCTGAGAAGGAAAGGAATAATATTAGACTTAGAATCTGGGTATGGTGGTGCACACCTGTAATTCTAGTATTTAAGAGGCTAAGATAGGAGGATCAAAAGTTGGGCCGGCCTTAGCAACTTAATGAGACCCTTTTCCAAAATCGAAAAAATAAAAAAGGCTGGGGGTGTAGTTCAGAGGTAAAATAGTGCTGGGTTCAATCTCTAGTACCACACACATGTGTGAGTGGGCATGTGTGTGGTACTAGAGATTTCCCACCGGGGCTGATGGCACTCTGCGATGGGGGAACAGAAAGAGCAATGTGCTGAGCTCCTGAACTTCCAACTCAGTGGTTTAAGCTTTTATCTCAGCTCTACCCCGTACAGGATACATGATCTTGGGTAAGTTCTGTAACCAATCTGAGACACGGAATGCTGTACAATTGTATGTTACCTTTATTGTTGTTGTGACCAAAATACCTGAAAGAGCAACTAGAGGAGGAAAGGTTTATTTGGCTCATGATTTCAGAGGTCCAGTCCATGGTTGGCCAGATCTAAGGCAGAAACATCATGGTGGAGGAGCATAGTGGAGAAAAGCTGCTGGAGGCAGAGCTGAAGGGTCCAGGGACAGATATAGTTGCAAAGGCTAAACGCCTGGTGACCTACCTCCTCCACTCACACCCTATCTGCTTACAGTTACCAACCAGTAAATCCATTCAGATTATTGATCCTTCAGTGGACTTATCTACTGATGAGGTCAGAGCCCGAATTCAATTATTTTACCTCTGAATATTTCTATACCGCCAACACATGAGCGTTTCTGTAGGATATTTCAATCCAAACCATAACGACAAAATACCTGAAGGGATCAAGGATTCAGGCAGTGGAAAACCATTTCCATCAGGCAGAGTAAAGCAGCAAAATGAAGAGCCTTAGGTGAAGAAACATTATCATTTGGGTTCCAACCCACCTTTCCCTAGCTAGCTATGTGGCCTTTAAGAAGTCACTTCTCTTTGCAGCACTTTGTCATCTGAAAACTAGCAAAATATAGAAAGGACTGAAAATGATAGTGGAAGAAACAGGCTTCATAAATTGCTAAGTGCAATTGCAAAGGTCATTTGTCTTTATGAGGCCACCTGCTCCAGAAGACCAGCTATGCCAGGGCTAGAATAGAAACCGTTCACTCCAAGACCAGACAGCGCTCCAGAAAATGGTGATGGGATGGGAGTGGAGAGTGAGAGTTTCCTTTACTAGTCCCTTGCCCTTTTTCCACTCGAAGCCTCATGGTTCAGTTCCCAAGTGGCACTGATACTCCCTGGGGGCTTGTTAGAAATGCAGAATCCAGGCCCACCCCAGACCAAGTCAATGGAGTCAAGATTGTAACAAGCACCTCAGATGCCTCCTCTGCACTTGTTTTAGATTTGCTGGCTCGCTGCTCTCCTTCCCTTCATGGGGTCAGAAATAAGTCCACACTGGTCCTCCAACTCTGGTAGGCATCACCCCCTTGCCAGAAGTTGGTGTTATGCCAGGGCTAGAATAGAAACCGTTCACTCCAAGACCAGACAGCGCTTCACAAAGTGGTGATGGTGTGGGAGTGGGGAGTGAGAGTTTCCCTTACTGGTTCCTTGCCCCCTTTCCACTCAAGGGTGGGTACGTGACCAGATTCTGGGCAAAGACACAAAGGTAAGGTCTTCTGGAGAAGAAAAGACTTTCTTTCTGTCTTGTCTCCCTGGCCACCTAGAGGGGTGGGAGCCAACTTGTAGCTAGAAAGAGAACTGCCTGATAGAAAGTCAGCTGGGTGTGGTGGCACATACCTGTAATATCAGTACTTGGGAGGCTGAGACAGGAGGATCACAGATTGAGGCCAGGCTCAGCAACTTAAAGAGACCCTTGGCAACTTAGTGAGACCCTGTTTCAACAGCGCTGGAGGTGTAGTTTGGAGGTAAACTGCCCTTGGGTTCAATCTCCAGTACCAAAAAATGATAATAATAAAAAAAAGGGGGCTGGGAGGTGCTACATAGTAGCAGAGTGCCTCTGAGTTCAATCCCCAGTACCACAAGGAAAAAAAAAAAAAGTGGTAGAGAATGGCAACAGGAAGGAAGGGGAAGAGTCCCCGGTTAACAAGAATACACCGGCTGCATCCTAACCATATTCTCATGCTACCAATTTAATCTTATTTTTAGTGTGTGTGTGTGTGTGTTACTGGGGATAAAGGATAAAACTCAGCGGTGTTATACCTCTGAGCTATACCCCCAGCCCTATTTTATTTTTGAAACATGGTCTCACTTAGTTGCAGAGGGCCTCACTAAGTTGCTGAGGCTGTCCTTGAACCTGTAATCCTCTGGTCTCAGCCTCCCAAGAACTGGGATTACAGGCGTGTGTCATCATGCCCAGTAGTTCCACAGTAAAGTTACTTCCCCCATCAATGGGAATAAGACTTAATCATTAAATAGCTAAGGAGGTCTGGTTCCCAATGACTCTCTGTCCTCAGACCTTGAATTCTAAGAAACTTCCAGCATCTTGCTTAGTAGCCAGGACTAGTTAATATGCTACAGAATTCCACCTACTTAATATCAATGCTAGCAAAGCTCAGCAGGCTCAAAAGCCAGAAGGTGCACTCTGACATGCTTCCCCTCATTCCTCCTCACCCCTCACTTCCAATTGGTGACCATTATAAGCTGTCATCCAGACCTCTTCCAGACTGCCCCATCCCACTGCCATTATCTCTATTCCAGACACTCATTACCAACTACTGTCTCCTAGTCAATGTCATCATAGTTTCTAGTTCCTGCTCCTCTAATTCACCCCACATACCTGACACATCCTCCCGCTCCATTTATTACATGCTTTCCAACTCATGTCTGGCTTCAAGTCCTTCTAAACACATCCTCACTCAACATTCTCCAACACTACCTCACTATTTCTTTCCCAATCTTGTCCCCATCAGTCTCCATACCTTTGTTCACGCAAACCTCCATGCTTAGAACTCCCTCTCCTTTTCTGAAGTCACAGGCCTGCTCTTAGTGATATTCCAAAGACCCTTCTCTTCCTGAGTTCTACAGTGCTCACAACCTTTATCACTTGCAGTAGGTCTTGTGCTCACTTAGTGTCTTAGGTTGCCCAGTTGTTCCTAGCACCAACTAAATTTGATTCAAACGTGCATTAGGCAGCATGATAACAATTAAGGATAAAAGAACATAGAATGGTTGGATGATCTTACCATATAGAAAGAGTGATACAAAGGTGTTCACTTATACAAAACAAGTTACGATAGTACAGGTGTGTCCAATACTAGAAGCAAAGACTGGGATCAAAGACAAGGAGCCACCAAGTGGGTTCAGTCTAATAAGCCAGAAACCCCCCAACTCTGACCACTCAACTTGGTGTCTCATATATTCTCCAGTGCCTAGCCCAGTGTTTGGCTTGTCTTGATAACTAATAGATAAACAGCTCCCCACTTTCTCAAAACAAATGGTCCCTGTGGTAAAAGTTCCTACTTCAAAGCAAGAAGATTGACATTTGGGAAAACTGCCCAGAAAATGTCCTCGGCTAAAAAACCACGAGCAGACCAACAAGTATTGTTGAGGGCCTCTTTTATGCATTGACCTAGACATTGTGGGAAAACAGAAAGCAAAAGAAGTTCTTGTTCTGAAGGACTTTTTGATTAAGAGGAAAATGAAAGAATTAATTAGCTACTAAGCTTTGCTGTGTCTAACAGGAAGCCCCTTGCTTCTAGGCTCTAGCAGGGTTAGAAAGTAAGCCATTTTCCCCACCCCTTCTCACTCTATCATTTGTTCTCCTTGGGCCAAAGGAGTCCAAGTGTCCATGCAGGCATCATCCTGGACTGGCTAGAGAAAGACAATCTTCAGTCCACATGCCAATGAAGCTGTCTGCCCCAGCAGTCTCCCACCCTTCTGAGGCAGGACAGGGGGTCTTTCTGATATTCCAATTACTCTTCTCTTCCTGAATGCTACAGTGCTCACAGCATCTATCACTTGCTCTGGCCTCAGCAATATTGGATGCTATAAAAGGGCTTAATTGCCCTGTCCCCAACTTGTATTGGCTCTTCTAGGTACCTTTCAGGAGCAGGATCCTATATGGTTCAGACCCGAAAGATCCTCATTTTGCTTCCTGTTCTGAGAACAGGCAGAGCTCTGGCTACTGCAGAGGGTATGTGCATGTACCCTGCAGGCACACTGGACCCAGCAGTCCTGGATCAGTTTATTTCTGCCATCTTTTCCTGTCTGAGGAGGCTTTCCCTGGGGTTCTAAGGGGTAAATAAAGAGGGAGGCAATATGTTTGCTTGTACCACAAGCTTGGGTATCTCTTATCTGAAATGCTTGAGACCAGAAGTGTTTCAGATTTTGAATTTTTCTTCAGATTTTGCCATATTTGCACATATATAATGAGATGTTTTGGGAATGGGACCCAAATCTAAACATAAAATTCCTTTATATTTCATATACACCTTATACATAAAGCCTGAAGGTAACTTTAAGCAATATTTTAAACAATTTTGTGTATGAAACAATTTCATGGTGTGGAATTTTCACTTGTGGCATCATGTTGGCACTCAAGTTTCAGACAGACAGGCATGGTAACACATGCCTGTAATTGCAGTATTTGGGAGGCTGAGACAGGAGGACCGCAGGTTTGAGGCCAGCCTCAGCAACTTAGTGAGATCCTCTTTCAAAATTTAAAAAAGATAAAAGAGGGGTGTAGCTCAGAAGTAGAATGCCCCTGGATTCAATTCCTGGTACAAGAAAAAAAATTTTTTCAGACTTTGCAGCATTAAAGATTTTGGATTTACTGATTAAGGATGCTCAACCTGTACTATTAAACAGTGTGTGTGTGTGTGTGTGTGTGTGTGTGTGTAGGGGGAGGGGGAGTATATTGGCCAAAAGCGAGCAGTGGATATTCTCTAAAACTTACAAGGACAGAGAACACCAGCCCCAGGTAATAGGGGGTCCAGATGTTTTCCAAAGGGGTGGGGAAGGGTTTGCTTCCTCACTGGAGTCAAAGGACAGTAATTATCAGTCGCATTAAGAAGCAAAAGATAAGGGCGGGTGTAGCTCAGTGGTAGAACCTGTGCCTAGAAGGAGCAAGGACCTGGATTCAATCCCCCCCAACCCCTGCCTCCCTGCCCTCACCAGAGAGAGAGAAAAAAAAAGACAAAGAAGTGAACGATAAAGCAGCAAAAGCTTCCTAAAACCATTGGAAAAGGTGCTATCCAGGAGAAAGAGCAGTGCTGCTGACGGCTGCCTCGGCCCCCCACAGGTCTCTGTCCCACGGTCCCCACCAACCTAGGGAAGCCTTGATATTAGAATTTCAGCTGGCAGGCTGAGCACAGGGATGACGTCAGAGAAGGGCTGGCCAAGAAAGACCAGGGGGTCTGGGAACTGCCTCTCCTTCCCAGCCTACGGGAATCTTTCCCAGATGCTGGGGGTCAGTCTTCCGCAGCCCCATTCTCCGCCTCCTCACCCACAGTACCTGCCTATCACGAAGGGCTTGGCTCACTTTCAGGAAATTAGATCCGGCTAGCAAAAGAAAGAAGAGGGGGTCGGAGGACACTAATGAAAACTGCCCAAACCCTGCCTTAAAACAAAAGCCTCTCAAAATAATATAAGATCCGGCAGGACTCTACTTTCAATAATGAGGTTCCCCCCTCTCCTAACTAGTCAGCGCACCACACTTAAGGCCAGTTGTTTCCTACCACCCCTCAGCCACACCTCCCCCGCCCAAACTCTCGGTGTTAGAAAAACCTGGTCAAGACTCTAGGACCACTAGGGTAGGGCTGGGTGGGCATTATTAGCTAAGGTTTTGAAGTGATCGGCTCAGGAGACTCTTTTCGGGTAGTTTGGATGAAAAAATCCACACTCAAGCCTAATCCTATCACCTGAACCACTAAATCTCAGCTGAGATTAACTAATTTAGCAGCATTACCCAGGCTGGGGTTAGGGAGAGGGCACTGGGAGAGGGGTGGTTGAGTCTGGAGGTCAGACTAGGGGACTCCACACAGGCTTGGGAGCAGACCCCATAGTCTGGCCTTGGGGCCAGAAAGCAAAGCTCCTGCCAGGCCATCTCCGCACCCCAGGGGCAGCTGGGCGCCGAGACACATGCAAGGCTTTATCGATTCAGTAAAGCGACACTCTTTAATTCAGTGTCTTCCACAGGCACAAAGTCTCTCTAAATGCCAGTGGCAAGCCAACAAAGAGCGAGGAGGCCAACCCACGCCCGGTCCCGTACACAGCATTGTATACATATTTAAAATAGCCTGCAAAGTTTCACGCCGGGAACTTGAGCTCCCTCTAGGAGAGCCGAGCCCGGGCGCGGATTTAATTCTCCACCAACCACCACAACAAAGAACAGAGTTGGGCGCACAAAGGCAGGAGAAGGGGGCAGAGGAGCCGAACAGCACACAAAGGCTGGGAACCCCCTTAACTCCCACGCCTCCGGCCCGCCGCCGCTGGGAAACCCCTGTAGGTAAAACTAGATGGATTCTAATTCCACGCTGCGCGGCGCAGCGCTGGGCGCCAGGTTGCCGGCTCGGTGGTCCCACTGCAGGAGAAACTTGGCTCCAGCGGGAGAGCTAGCCCTGTCCGACGAGAAGCCGCGCCCCCTGCGCCCCAGCCAGCCCCGTACGCTCGGCTTCCCGCCCGGATACTCACCGTTACACCACTGGAATGGGTGCATCAATAAAGTCTCGGCGGGCCTCCGCGGCGGACGAACGCAGGCTGCAGGCGAGGCAGGCGAGGTGGGCGCACCGGCCGGCGGATCCGCTGGCGGGGTCCGGCAGTGCGCTGCTGCCGCTTTTCCTGAAAAAGTCCAAATCCCTCCCTGGGGGGCTGTGGCCGGTTTTCAAAGTAACAAAAAGAGCAGACAAGGAAACAAACAGAAAGTCTCCAGGAGCAAAGCGCCACAGAGGAAAGGCACGAAGGGCCCGGGCTGGGGGGATGCGGAGCGGGGCGGGGGTGCGCGGCCCGCAGCAGCGCTCAGCCAGCAGAAGAGGGACGAGCCCCGGCGGGCAGCTCGGCTCGGGTCCCACGGTACCGCGCTGCGCGCTCTGGGATTCCGAAGATGACACCGGGCTGCTCACACCCCCAGCCTATTACAGCCCCCGCCCAGGGCAAGGCCCGCCCCCTCCTCGTCATCTGCCCTCCGACCAATGGGAACCTCCCTCCGGCCCCAGAGTATTCCTAGCAGGCCCCGCCCACCCCCAGGCGTGCGTCTTCGCAGGGTGGGCGTCCGCCCACCCCGCCTTCCCAGAACTCCGAAGTCAAGGGTCTGAAGACTACGGAGCAGCGCCGCGCGCCGCAGGGGGCGAGCTGGGGCCTGCTTCCTCTGCGGTGCACCGGGAGGAAGAGGGACAGTTAGCACCCACATTGTTTCCCTCCTCCAAATGGTTCGCATTTCTATAACCCTTTGAGAAGCCAGTCCTGGGAAACAGTTCTGCTTCTGCTCCGTGGGCGCTGACTGGTCCTGTGTAGAGGCTCACAAGTTCCGGCACTGGGGGAGATCGGGGCTGGGGGAAGAGGGGTAACTGAACGAAGAGAGCGAAGCGGATGAGTACAGAGCTGAGACCTGGCAAAGGCTGTCGTTGTCATCTCACTTTTTGGCTAGAGCCTCTTATTACAAATGAGGAATTAAGGCCCGAGGCTTAAAGCAAATGACTTCTCTGAGTTGCACATGACAGGGTTGCATGCTCCTGAATAGCAGAATCAAAACCAGAAACCGGCATTGTCAGTGCCTTAAGGGAGAGGGACCTTCAGTTCCTGCACAGTGTTGAAAAAATGTAGTTGACAGAAAGACTTAATTCTCCACCCAGTACTCTTTGACTGGACGCTCCAGGGACATTCTAACTCTGAGCTACATCCTCGGTCCTTTTTTTTCTTAAAACAAACAAACAAACAAACAAAAAACAGGGTTTCTTGAGGCATGGTGATACAAGCTTGTAATCCCAGTACTGGGAGACTGAGACAGGAGGATCTCAGGTTCGCAGACAGCCTCAGCAATTTAGTGAAGCCCTGTTTCAAAATTAAATAGGGATGGGGGTGTGGCTCAGAGATAGAATGCCCCTGGGTTCAATCCCCAGTAACACACACACACACACACACACACACACACACACACACACCACCAACAACAACAAGAAAAAGATCTCCCTAGGGCTATGTATGTTGCAGAGACTGACCTTGAACCTGCAATCTTCTTATCTCCATTTCCCAAGTACTTGGATTACAGGCATGCTCCATCGCACAAGGTACTTTTTAAAGAAAGCATTTGCCCTGAGCCCTATCAACCTTGAGACCAGATTTCTGCTCTCCTGGGGTTTACAGTGCTTTAGAAGACAGAAAACAATGCCGGGCGTGGTGGCCCACGCTTGTAATGCCAGCATTTGGGAGGCTGAGACCAGAGGATCCGGTTCGAGGCCAGCCTCAGCTACTTAGTGAGGCCCTACGCAACTTAATGAGACCCTGTTTCAAAATAGGGCTGGGGGTATAGCTCGGAGGTAGAACGACCCTGAGTTCAATCCCCGGTACCTCAAAAAAAAAAAAAAAAAGAAAAGAAAAAGAAAAAAAAAGACAACAAATAAACAAGCAAACAAATGAGAATGTCTTAATCTTCTTGTGAACCTCTTATTTCTCTTTCAATCTACTAATTACAGATGAATATTTCTAACTCCCAGGAATCCCTGACATTCAAATAAGCTTATGCAAATGAGAGCATTGTCACTTCAAAGTATGATCCCTAAGGTATCAAAAGTCCTGACCAACATCATAGAGCCCACTGCAACCAACACAGTTTTTCCTCCCTATCTGTGGGGAATTAGTGCCAGGACTCCCAAGGATGCAAAAATCTTCAGATGCTCAAGTTCTTTATATAAAATGCTATGATATTTGCATATGTTGTGTATATCTTCCCCCATACTCTAAATCATCTCAGCTGGGTGTAGTGGCCCACACCTGTATTTCCAGTACTTGGGAGGTTGAGACAGGAGAATTACAGGCTTCAGGCCAGCCTCAGCAACTTAGTGAGACACTGTTTTAAATAAAAAATAAATAAAAATTTGGACTGGGGGTGTGACTTTGGGGTAGAATGCCTTCAAGCATTGTAATTCAACCCCACAGCACCACAAAAAAAAAAAAAAAAAGAAAGAAAGAAAGAAAAATTGTATAACCAGGGGATATGTCACTGCAGTTTAACAATTACTTAATTGACATAATTGTTTTTCTTTGTGAGCTAGCCTGGAGGAACATCAGATACAGATTTAACTAGTTTCATTTCTTTTTATGAGTGGGGGCATAGTACTAGGGATCGAGCTCAGGGGCAGTCTACCTCCAAGCTATACCCCAGCTCTATATTCTATTTTAATTTTTAAAAAAATTTTTGGTACTCGGGATTGAACCTGGGGCATTCCACCTCAGTTACACTCCACCTCCAGCCTGATGATTTTTTTTTTTTTTAAATTTTGAAACAGGGTCTTGATGAGGTAGAGTAGAAAGAATTAAAATTTAGGCAGGAAGGAGACATTGGGAAGGAAAGGAAAAATATAGCTTTAAAAATCTGGAGAGTTAGCCGGGCGTGGTGGCGCATGCTTGTAATCCCAGCATTCGGGAGGCTGAGACCAGAGGATCCGGGTTCGCAGCCAGCCTCAGCTACCTAGTGAGGCACTCCGCAACTTAGTGAGACTTGGTTTCAAAATAAAGAATAAAAAATAGGGCTGGGGGTATAGCTCGGCGGTAGAATGTCACTGAGTTCAATCCCCAGTACCACAAAAAAAAAAAAAAAAAAAAATCTGGAGAGTTCATAGACCCTGCCCTCACTGGAAATCCTTTCGGACAAAGGCCAGACTTCAGCGACCTCCCATCTTCGAAACCTGAGAAAGGAGGAGGATCCAAGTTGGAACGCCTACCTATCAACCGCCAATACCTGAGAAACGAGGAGGTCCAGACTGCTTCTGTGCCCGCCC
>PVLC010027191.1:5278-22191 GCA_004027655.1 Graphiurus murinus
AAAAAAAAAAAAAAAAAAAAAAAAAAAAAAAAAAAAAAAAAAAAAAAAAAAAAAAAAAAAAAAAAAAAAAAAAAAAAAAAAAAAAAAAAAAAAAAAAATCCAGTTTTAAATACATAAACAGTACAAATACAAAACATGCACAAGCCAAGCACTTCATATAAAAACATTATGAGCTGGGGCGTGGTGGTGCACGCTTGTAATCCCAGCATTTGGGAGGCTGAGACTGGAGGATCTGGGTTCGAGGCCAGCCTCAGCTACCTAGTGAGGCCCTGTTTCAAAATAAAGAATAAAAAATAGGGCTGGGCGTATAGCTCGGAGGCAGAATGCTCCTGAGCTCAATCCCCAGTACCGGAAAAAAAAAAAAAAAGAAAAACATTCTGTCAAACTTTCTCTCACAGTGTTTACCTTTGGAACTTTGGATGGTTCATTCTTTCATGTTTCCTAAGAATGCCCTTCAGGAAAATGGAGTAAGCTACAGTACAACAACATTTAGCTACTTAGCACCATATTTGGTAGCACTTTACAGGCTGAAATAAGGCTGAGACATCTTTTTATTTAATCTTAAAGTACAGGAACCACCATGTTAAGTACCAACAAGGTTGATAAAATGATGAGTACAAGACAGAAATAAAACTATGTAACTTAAAATAACCTGGGCATGCTGGTGCACACCTTTAATGGCAACACCTGGGAGACTGAGACAGGAAGATCGCAGGTTCTAAGCCAGCCTTGGTAACTTAGCAAGACCCTGTTTCAAATAAAAAATAAAATAGGGCTGGAGGTGTAGCTTGGAGGTAGAATGCTCCTGGATTCAATCTCCAGCACTACAAAACAAACAATATAAAAAAAAAAAGGGTTGAAGTTGTTGGTCAGAGGCAGAATGCCCCTGAGTTTGATCCCTAGTTTAAAACAAAACAAAAAAACATTATTGGGGGGCTGGGGATGTAGTTCAGCAGCAGAACACTTGCCTAGCATTTGAGGGACCTTGGGTTTGATTTTCAGCATAGGAAATAAAAACATATTCATTTGTTGTGTTCTCTTATTCTTTTTACTCCTAACTGCCCTTTAACTGGCCATAAAGTGGGAGCATGCAAACAAAGATAGTTGTCTCAAAATGTGCATTGCATAGATGTGACTAGAAAAGTTGTTTAGAGCTGCGCGTAATGGCGCACACTTGTAATCCTAGTACTTGGGAGGCTGAGACAGGAAGATCACAAGTTCGAGGACAGCCTCAGCAATTTAGTAAGGCTCTCAGCAACCTAGTGAGACCCTGTTTCCAAATAAGAAATAATATCGATCTTGGGGTGTAGCTCAGAGTTCTAGAATGTCTCTGAGTTCAATTCCCAATACCACACACATACCAAAAAAAAGTTTCTTAAGATGGGAGAGATGAGAGATGCCTAGATTTTCATCATGCTACTGTCATTCTACGAACCTGAGAATAATGTATTCAGAAGTTTTTCTCAAAAAAGAGCCTTTAGCACAGCTTTGGGTCATAAAAACTTTAAGTATTAGAGAGAAGACTAAACTTGGGGAACAGATTCTCTCTTAATCTAATCTAACAACATTAAAGCTTGTCTGAAATATAATAGAGGAACAGAGCATAGTGGTGCATACCTGTAATCCTAGCACCTGGGAGACTGAGACAGGAGGATTGCAGGTTTGAGGTCAGCCTGAGCAACTCAGCGGGACCCCGATTCAAACTAAAAAATAATAAAATACTAAAGGAAACAACAGGGGTCAGGAATGGGCACAACAGGGTTGGTATGTATAGAGTTGTATGATAGAGATGTACAAATAGGCTACAGAGAGAACCCATTTTTTTCTTAAATGCAATAAGGAGAGGTTTATAAATTTCTACTCAGTTTAGTTGCTATGTTCTGACCACACATATTAGAATTCAAATGTCCAACAAATCAAGCAGGGCGTGGTGATACACCTGTAATCTCAGTACTTGGGTGGCTGAGACAAGAGGATCACAAGTTCAAGACCAGCCTCCGCAACTTAGTGAGATCCTATTTCAAAATATAAAAAGAAAGGGCCGGGGGTGTAGCGCTGAGATAGAATGCCCCTGAGTTCAATCCCCAGTACCACAACAAATAACTAAATAAACGACAAAGGAAAAAGCAACGAGTCTTTGTATGGACAATGTAGCTAGGACAAAGATTATAAACTTTGCTGAGGTCAAGGAGACGGGTATTGAAATGACTGCTGTCATGTTAGGTAAGATTATCACTTAACTGAGATAAAGTATATACCATCATGAACTGGTTCTGGGCACCGCGCGAGCGCACGTGTGTGTGTGTGTGTGTGTGTGTGTGTGTGTGTGTGTGTGTGTGAGAGAGAAAGAGAGAGAGGTGGGAGGAGCTACACTAGCCCTTAAGAATTTCTGGTATGGTCTAAAATGAAGACTTTCCAATAACCCCCCCCAACCTAGTATCACCAATGACCTCCTGGTATCTGAAAAAATAAGAACTTTTTATGCTAAGTCCTTACTGTAATTCATTTAGACATAAAGGTTTAAAAGTTCTAATACTAAGTAGTTTACCTATCAATCAAAATAAATCATAAAGGTTACAAATTAGGTTGTATATAGAAATGCAAATTGTTTATTGATTGAAATTGGGACCAAAGATCCAAATTTGTCCCAGGAACAAAGCAATGGTAGAATATAAATTAGAGACACAATTATCAGTCTAACCAAGGGTGGGGGCGCACAACTGTAATCCCAGTACTTAGGAGGCTGAGACAGGAGGATTGCAGATTCCAGGCCAGCCGCAGCAGCCTACTGAAACCCTGTTTCCAAATAAAAAATAAAATAGAGCTGGGGATATAGCTTGGAGGTAAAATGCCTCCGGGTTCAATCCCTACAATGCCCCCCACCAAAAAAAAAAATCAGTCAATATACTTTGGGGAGGGGGCACTTTAAAAAGTATTATCTGAACCAGGCATGGTGATGCACATTTGTAATCCCAGTACTTGGGAGGCTGAGACAGGAGGATACAGGTTCATGGCCAGCCTCAGCTATTTAGTGAGACACCCTGTTTCCAAATAAGAAATAAAATCGGGCTGGGGGTGTAGCTTGAAGGTAGAATGACTCTGGGTTCAATCCCCAGTACCACAAAAACAAAAAAAGTTTTTTTCTGAAAGTCTGGGCACAGTAGCCTATACACCTGTGATTCCAGTATTTGGGAGGCTGAGGTAAGTGAATCACAGATTAGAGGACAGCACATGATAACTTAGACCCTGTTTCAAAGTAACAACAAAATCATGGGTTTGGGGTACCAAACAAAACAAACAAAAACAGTACCACCAAACAAAAACAAAAAAACCCAACCAATCAACCAAAAACAAAACTTAGACAAGGGATATTAAAGTGATATGAATGATCTCTAGTAGTAAATTTCTCTATCATTTGACACAATTTAGATTTAAGTTGTATAAAATACCACTTAT
Organism: Graphiurus murinus; assembly: GCA_004027655.1. Lineage (NCBI taxonomy): Eukaryota > Metazoa > Chordata > Mammalia > Rodentia > Gliridae > Graphiurus > Graphiurus murinus. Next base: position 8,735 of record PVLC010027191.1, read on the forward strand.
CATAGTTGATAGCCAATTTAGTTTATCTTATAAAAATGGTATATATGAGAGCCGGGTGTGGTGGCATATGCCTGTAATCCCAGTACCTGGGAGGCTGAGACAGGAGGATCTGGGTTCATGGCCAGCCTCAGCTACTTAGTGAGACCCTGTTTCAAAATAAAGAATAAAAAATGGGACTGGGGGTGTAGCTCGGAGGTAGAATGCCCCTAAGTTCAACTTCCAGTACCACAAAAAAAGAAAAAAAAAAAAATATATATATATATTCTATTCTCAGACAATTGTGTTTTCTATGTTTTGTGATGTACCAAAAAAATCCCAAAATTCAATGCCTCCCCCCTCCCCCCCCGTACTGGGGATGGGACTCAGGGGCATTCTACTCCTGACTTACACCCCCAACCCTATTTTATTTTTATTTTGAAACAGAGTCTGGCTAGGTTGATGAGTCTCACTAGTTGCTGAGACTGTCCTCAAACCTGTGATCCTCCTGTCTCAGCCTCCCAAGCACTGGGATTATAGGCATGCACCACCATGCTCAAACCTATTTGTATTTGGAAGCAGGGTCTAAGTCGCTGATAGCCTCACTAAGTTGAAGCTGGCTGTGAACCTATTATCCTCCTACCTCAGTCTCCCAAGTACTGGTATTACAAGCGTGTACTATCACATCTTCCTCAAAACTCAAATTTTAAACTAAAAAATACAAATGCAGAGATAAATTCTGCATATCTCAATGCTTTTTGGCAGACAAAAGCTTTAGAAAAAAAATGCCATAAAATATTTTTTCCTTAAAAAAAAAAAAAAATCAAAGAACATAATCATAAGCCCTAAATAAGGACTAGCATGGTACACTTGGTACACTTAGAATGTGTGTGTGTGTGTGTGTGTGTGTGTGTGTGTGTGTGTGTGTATCACTGGGGATTGAACCCAGGGGCATTTACCGCCAAGCTACACTTCCAGCCCTATTTTATTTTTATTTTGAAACAGCTTCTTGCTAGGTTGAAGAGTCTCACTACTTGCTGAGACTGTCCTTGAACCTGTGATTCTTGTCTCAGCCTCCCAAGCACTAGGATTATAAGCGTGCACTATCACGCCTGGCAGAAATTTTATTGTTTGAATTAACATTCACTTCTCCAAGCAAATAAAAGACCTTAAAGATTTTATAACTCTTCTTCACTAGCTTCATTTTTACATGAAATTCCACAGTGGCATATGCCTGTAATCCTTTTCTTGAGAAGTTTAGACACACACACACACACACACACATACACAAAAGAAAAAAGTACCAAACTTGAATTAAGTTGCCCAGTCTGGCCTTGAACTTGTGATCCTCCTGTCTCATCCTCCAGAGTAGCTGGAATTCCATGCTCAGCTAGGAATAAAATTATTATCTTTCTTTATAAGAAAAACAAGATTCAAGGTATCCACAACTCTTGAGTGTTTAGTACTTTTAAGGGCACAATCTGCAAACATGAACTTCAGGATTAGTGTTACCATAACATTATTTTCAAGAAGTTAAATCAGTTAGGCAGCTTATGTTTGGATTTAACCATACATTTTAATGTATATCTACTGCTTTTGGTTCTGATTTTATTGTAAAATTCTAATCTTTTCATTCTTCTACACTTACAGGAGGATACATCACATCAGGGATGGGACTAGGACAATAGAGGAGAGTTTCATATGGAAAGAAAATTCAGTGAGTCATGTTATGTCAGAATGTTTTCTTACTTTGAATATGTTTCAAATAAATATGCCAAATGGTAAATTAATACACATGACTATTCAAAAGTATACCTCACTAAGTTGCAGAGGACTTCACTAAGTAGCTGAGGCTGTCCCTCAAACCTGAAATTCTCCTGTCTCAGCCTCCCAAGTACTGAGATTACAAGCATGTACCACCATGCCTGGCTAGTAAAGTGTTTAATCTTATTCAATGCCAACCAGAAAGAGCCCAGCATGGTGGCACAGCCTTGTAATCTGAGTACTTGGGAGACTGAGATAGAAGGATCTAAGGTAAAGGCCCTCTACAACTCAGTGAGACTCTGTTTCAAAATAAAGAATAAAAAATAGGGCTGGGGGTGGAGCTCAGAGGTAGAATGCCCCTGGCTTCAATCCTCAGTACTCAGATAAAACATAAATAAAAGCCTGGGGGGAGGGGTTGCTCAGAGGTAGAAAGCCCTTAGGTTCAATTCCCAGTACCACCACCACCACCAAAAAAAAAAAAAAAGCCCACCAAGACCCAGGAAAATGACAGGTTTGTGGCCAGTCACAATTAAGTGAGACCCTGTTTCAAAATTCAAAAATAAAAATAGGGCTGGGAGTGTAGCTCAGAGGCAGAATGCCCCTGGGTTGAATCCTGAGTACCAGAAAAACAAACAAACAAAAAATGCCTATTAAGTGTGAATCACCAGGCTGGGCCATCAATATAAAATAAATTATTCAAGTATTTGGGAATAGTTATTTGGAAGTTTCAAGACTCTACAGGTTTCAGCTGGGTGTGGTGGCACACACCTGTAATCCTAGTACTTGGGAAGCTGAGACAGGAGGATCATAGGTTGAAGGCCAGCCCCAGCAACTAGGAAGGTCCTTCTCTGCAACTTAGACCTTAAGGAAAAAAAAAAAAAAAAGGCTGAGAGTGTTGTAGCTCAGAGGCAGAATGCTCCTGGGTTCAATCTCCAGTACCACCAAAAATAATTAAGTAAATAGATAAATAAATAAAAAGAAGAAGAAAAAAGACTTCAAATATCAAGGAAAAATTGTTATCCAGAAGTAGGAAGAAGCATTCCAGATAGGGTCAATGGCACAAAGCTAAGAAATACTACAGTATTTTAGAACATTAGGGGAAATGTACAAGAAACAATTTGAACAAAAAACAAAGAAATATGGTTGGGGTATAATTTACCCAATCTTTTTGAGGGGATAAGTGAGGAAAATTCTCGAGAATCAACTACCAAACTTTGTTATTTATGAGATCAGGAAGCTTGTTCCCAACTTTATCCCCAAACTTAAACATTGCATCTACAGTTCTGAAGCTAGAACTAAGATGAAATGAAAACTGGAGTTAACAGAAAATAAAAACAATATTAAATAATAAATAAAAACAAATGATGCTGCCCAAGGAGAACATATAATTCAGGAAGGCAGTCCAAGAAAAGTAATCCCAAATAGTATTTAAAATGTCATCGAAAAGTCAAGAAAAATTAAGGGCTTGATGGATTTGGCAATCCATCAAGGGACAACCAGAGCACAAGCTGATTAAATGTATAAAACAAAAGACTTTCCATTAGCTTAGAAAATGGCCTCTTTTCCTTATTAAGGCACAGCGAAGCTGGGAACATTCTGAAATTACCTTATATAATCTACTGGCTTCATATTTAGCATCTTTTCTAAGTAAGAAACGTTGCTATGAGGAAGGAAAGGGAGACAGGAACTTACACATAACAAATAATTCTTATTCAAGAGTTGTTATACAAAATGACCATTTTAGTAGTCTGAGTGGGCAAGAAAAAAATCTTTAAGTGTTAAATTCTTTGTACTAAGTAACTATTTACAGTTCAATTACTGGCTTTTCAGTTCACTAACATTGTTACTTAATAACTGAAAAAGAAACACAAAACCCGGTAAGAATTTAGGGATACACAAATTTACGAAAACCTCAATCTTGTTTTTAAGTTACCAAGAACCTACAACTAAAACTAAAGGAAACAAAACAACCTTGACCCCAGGTTAAAGTCAGCTTTTGTCCAGTAAGCATTTCCCCTACCACCTACGTGTTCTGCCAAAAAGCAAGTCAGATTTTTGTAACAAATGTCTTTGTAGAACAATTCTCCACCATCCAAGAAGGGAATGCCTTTAAAACTTCACTAGCTTTTGGCTATTACGGCCAAATGGAAATAATGAAATACAAACTAGCCCTTCATAAGTATTGAACTGCTGGACATCTTCATCTATTGAAAGTTTCAAAAACTTAATAGTTCATAACACTACAGAAGTGCTTTAAGCAAGCAAACTTTAACATTTTACAATGGTTCAGAGGCCTTAATGAATATTTACTAGAAATGCTTAAAATTCCATCTTTTATTTTTAAAAACCAGAACAAGGGTGAAGAGCAACAGCGTAAAGTATAGAAAACAACTTTATAATTTCATACAGATTAAAACACTAGCAGTTTTTATTCTATATTACTAACGATGGCTGTATTTAAAAAGGTAAATCCCACTGATAAGATTACCCGTTCTTACAGGATGTACAAATAGGAGGGTACCGAAAGGAAGAACAGAAAGTACAAACGAAAGGAATAGTTTGCAAGGGGCTCTTGACTGCTTGTTCTTTTAGAAAATTAGTGTTCCTAGGTGTTGTTTACACCTTTATACTCGCTTCTAAACTTTGGGAATATTGTAGTTTTCTATTCAGATCTCAGAAACTTCACATTTTCTGAGAAAATAATCGATACTCCTCGGCGTAGTGCCCCGAAGGGGCCAGTCTCTCCATGATACGCATTCAAGAGGCCTTCAAGGACTCATTGTCGATTCCCATTTCCACAGGAGGGGCCTGCCACCTTATGTAAGTACACTTTGCAGGGAGAAAGGCAGGTAAGAATTAGGGCGCCAAACCTTCTCCTCCACCAACAGCCGTGACACCTCAAAAGGAGTGTCCCTCCGGGGGCTTTCCCCAGGGAGGCGCAGCTGTTGTGCTGTATGGGGGAGGGGAATCTTTCAAACAGTCATCTCTTCCTCTTCAGGCCGCCAACGCCGACCGCACCACAGTCTCCTCCGCCCGAGCCTTCCCCCCCTCCCCCGCTCCAGCCTGGGTCTGTGCCAAACCCCACAGGAATGCAGCCGGTCACATGCGCTGCGGCGGCGGTGGACGTGCCTCTCCCCCCGCGCCCCAAGGAGACCCAGCGCCATCTTGCCCTGACGCAGTTACAAAAGTCACAGGAGCAATCTTGTCTCCTCGTCCGCGCCAGCGCCCCAAAGTCTCGCAGAGGCCGAGCCAGGGCCCTCACCTCGCGCAGGGACAGGAGAAAATGGTCAGGGAAGAGCCTTTCGATTCCCTTCGCCACTGCTTGGGTTCCGTATCGGCCGCGGCAGCAACGAACACCATCGTCACTTCTCCCTCTCTGCCTTTGCAACAGCCTCCCCCGGCGGCTTTGGCCCCACCCGCTGCTGCAGCATGAGGTCATCGGTAGCCAATCACGACGCGCCCGATAGACCACACCAGGCACCGATTGGCTGCCGAGACCGCCTCTGCCTCTCCCCACTCGCTTTACCCAGCGCTCCGGGTCGCTGCGGGGCAAGAAGACGGAAGCCGCCATTTCGGGGAGAGACCCCGAAAACAAGAGCCAGAATTGCCGTGTCATTTTAGTGGGGAAACCCTTGTTTTATTTGGCCTCCCCCTTTTTTTTTTCTCAGAGATAGCCGTCTTCCTGCCCCTCCCTCGTTTAATCACCGCCACATAAAGGAACTCCCGCTCCCCTCCCCGCACATTGTTCCGCGGCGGGGAAATCTCTCCCCGGGGCCAAGAGAAGTATAGGAGGCAGCGACGGCAACTGCACCGACAGCAACGGCAGCTTTTTACCCCGATACACGGTGGCAGGGAGGCGGCGCTGACGGTGGCTGCATTTTTTCTGCTGCTTCTCCCCCCGACCTCTTCAGTTTCTCGCTCCTCCATCGAGACGGCGCTGAACTCGCCAGCTCCGCTTTTATCCGGTGCCGGGAGCCTGCGCACTGGAGCCTCCTCGGCCCCCAGTGGGCGTCGAGTGACACCCAGCCGGGTTCACCCCGCGCAGGAGGCCAGACTGGCGCGGGGGAGGAGGCCGGGACCGCGGTGGTTTGGGGTGGGAGAAAGTGCCTCGCTCTAGGAGGGCGGTGGGAGGGGTCGACCCCTGGCCCCACGGTCCTCATCCTGGCACCTAGTGGCATGCCCCAGCTCACCTACATCCAGACTTGAGGGCTACTCAGGGAAAACGGGTAAAGGCCCAGTTCCATCAAACACCGAAACTGCCCCAAACCTTCGGTGAACTGTCGAACGCATCTGTTGTGAAAAAAGACGGAGATTCTGTCCATCTTACTGCCTTCAGTCTGTTATCTTCGCGCCTCCGAGGACAGGGAACGGCAGGCGGCAGCCCACAAGCAAAATGGCGGCGGGCGGCTTCGTCCCCTCCCCCCTGCCCCTGCGGAGCGGGGCGGGCGGGCCCCGTGCACTTGCCGCCGCCGCGGCCGCCGCCGCCGCCGCCGCGGCCGCCGCCGCCGTCGCCGCCATTTTCCCAGAGCGAGAAGCAGTGACACTGAGCGGGCGCAGGGGGCCGAGTCGGAGACCGAGCCTGAGTTCGGGAGCGGCCACTGAGGGGGCACTGACACGCTGAGCAGCCTCGCCGTCGCCTCCGCGTTCCTGCCGACTGCCCGGGTGCCCCCTCCCCTGCCCGGTTCCTGGTGAAGAGGCTGCGCGCTGCTGCTTGGGAGGGGGTGTGTGGAGCCGGGTCCTACGTCTGCAGTGGCTGCTGTCGGGGGGTCCCCTGGTCGCGGAGGTGTGGAGAGACGCCTTGGGGGGTCGAGCAAATAACGGGGTTCGGGTGTCCGGTGTGTGAACATCACAGGTCAGTGCCTGTCGTCTCTGGGAGTTCTTGGGGTTTGCAGGGCGGGGGGACGGGTGTCTCCAGGGGGAGGGGGCTTCTCTTTCTCCTTCGGGAGGAGGAGTCGCCGTTGGCTCTCAGGTGTCTGTGTCGGGGCAAGACGTTGTTTGTTTAAATCGAATTTAGCCCTTCTCCATCCTGTCCCTAGAAATGGGGCATTATGGCGGGTTTTGGGGGTAGTGGAAGGAGAACTGGCAGTTAAACCCCTTGAGAGTGGGAGTTGGGAGGGGGCGCCGGCTCCGGCAGCGGGCAGAGGCAGCCGGGGTAGGCGGGAGGCTCGGGGCTGGGAGAGGGCTTGTGTTGAGAAGGTCCCGGGAGCTGCCGGCTCTCGCCTTTCTCGGCTGCATCTCCTTCAGGTGTGGAAAGGCCGTGTAGGCCCTATTTTCTTCTTCCATTTCTTGATTGGCAGTCTCTGGCATACTGTTCCCGCAAATACGAACCGGGTTGAAAGAACGCCCTGGGCATCCCTCTTTGTAGGAAAGCGAGACAGCTCTTTTTCCTCTCTGGGAGAGGGTAAACCCGCCCCTTAGGTGGTCACCCCAGTACCCAGCCTTCTCAGTCTCCTCCTCCCCCCCACTCTTCTTGCATTGCTGCTGTCCTTTACTGTGCCGGAGCCTTAGAATCCCCAATATGGCTCATTTCAGAAAAGCTTATTTTGACCAAAGGATTGGCACAAACATTGTGGCAGCAGATACAGGAGAGAGAAACAAACGGTTCCCTGTGCTAACTGGGGGAGGAGGGAGAGAGAGAGAGAGGAAAAAAAAAAAAACAACCCAGAGTGTTCTCTTCCCCTGGCCTTAGTTCTGCGGAGAACCGTCCTAGCTGGACTCTCTTAAGAACGATACAATTTAAGGTCAAAGAGAAACCGCTAGTATTAGCTCAAGAGTAAACCTGGTGTTGCCTATTTTATTCACCTTTGGAGATGTGAATAACGTAAGATGTTGAGTTCTGGAGACCTTGGAGAGATTTTTGAGTGAGGTGCATTCAACTCTAGGCAGGAGACATGAATACCTAATTGGAAAATAGTCCTTTTTCCCTTTAATTTCTGAGGTGGGGAGTAAAAACTGTAATTTCCCTCTTTTGTCCTTTACAGATTCTAAAAATGGCGGCCCCAGGCTGATGTTGTGGTAATCTAATCAGCTCGGGTCCTCCACACCCCATGCAGTGCGTTTGTCTGCAGCACATTACAAGCTTATTATGTTTACATGAAAGGACTGGGATTTTTTTTTTCTCCCCCAAGTCATTTACAAAAATTGTTGATTTCACTGCAAATTACAATACTGTGTTTTAGCTGATTAATTTTATTGAATTTTCCTGAGAGGCAAATAAAAACCACTTTTGAAAAAAATAAAAACACTCTGCCTTGGAAATTTCAGTGGTCAGAATGGATGCTCTTAAGCATTAAAAAATGTATTTAGGTGCCAATAATAGTTTATGTTGGCATTAATTCAACCATTTTTTATTCAATATGTCAGAGTAAGAATTTTTAAGCGTGCAAGTGTAACCTACTTTGTATGATTGTATATTTTAATCTAGACTAGTATTTCCCATCTAACTCTTGACCAATTTCATGCATTTTGGTGTTTGTAGTCTGTTTCAGAGTAAAATGTAGGGAGTTGTACAGACAAGCCTAAACCTGTTACTTCACTAGGTATAAAGATGCAGTTCTTCCCACTGTTAAATTTTGCATCTGTTTTCCCATGTATTTAAAGCTTTCCTTATGAATTTTCAAAATTGATTGGGTATTTGATAAAGTGAAGCTTCATGCTTTAACTGCTTTTTAAATTTGTCTTATAGCATTACTATCATCATTATGTAAGTAAAAAGTAAGGCTTTGGTTCTTGACCCCCCACCCCCACTCCAAACAAGCCCATTCACCTATTAAGAGATTGTGGAACTGAGTCTGTTTTAACAGAGCTTTGATTAAAGGTATTGCCATAATAGGGTCTTGAACATTTTATGCCATTTTCAGAATCTTATAGAATGAGACTGAAAATTAAATGGTGTCCGGTATCATTTAAATGTATTTTTTAAAGTGTGAGTAAAATTAATTTCCATAGTGGGAAGTCCATCTTCTTTTTGTGCTGAACTCAGCAATGAGATATCAGTGGGCTATTAATGGCATTTAATGGGCATTCTGATTGTGGAGCAACTAAAAGATGAATGCCTTTCAGTAGGGTGGTACTTGAAAAGACTAGAGCACATATAACTCTTTTTATGATTCTCTTATTCCATTGTAAGTATTTTAGAATAGGATTTACTTTATATAGTGAATATACAGACAAGGCTGATGATAAAGTTCTATTCTACAAAATAATTATAGATTTAACTGGCATAGGAATTTTCTAACATACCAGTCAGTTTTATCCTTGAAGGCTGAGGACACAACTTAGAATTGTTGAGATATTTTATTGTATAACTACATGTTGATGGGTAATGGAAGTGTTTGTATAGGGATTTGGGGTCAGTCCTCATTTGTATTATGCTTTTGATTGAGTATGTAGGTCTATATCCTTCACTTCTATGAAAAAATGTGGTGCATTTATTGTCGGATAATAACCATGGGATACACAGTTAAGATCTGTGGTTGATCCAGATGCTGGCTCACACTTGTAATCCTAGTTCTTGGGAGGCTGAGACAGGAGGATCTCAGGTTGGAGGACAGCCTCAGCAAAATAGTTAGGCCTTCTGTAACTTAGTGAAACCATGTTTAAAAATAAAATATGGAGCCGGGCGTGGTGGCGCACGCTTGTAATCTCAGCATTCGGGAGCTGAGACCGAAGGATCTGGGTTCGTGGCCAGCCTCAGCTACCTACTGAGGCACTCTGCAACTTAGTGAGACTCAGTTTCAAAATAAAGAGTAAAAAAATAGGGCTCGGGGTGTAGCTTGGAGGTAGAAAGCCCCTGAGTTCAATCCCCAGCAACGCAAAATAAATAAATAAATAAATAAAATAAAATATGAAATAGGGCTGGGGTGTAGCTCAAGAGGTAGAACACCCCCCTGGATTCAGTCCCCCCCCCAACTGTGGTTCAGAAGGAGGCTTGCATTTGAAACTTAATATCCAATGTATGGAATTAGTGTATTACAAATTTCATATATGTAGCCATAGAAGAGAACCCATGGTTTTCTTGAGTGACTTTGGTCAGATCTTAGATACACAAAGTAATTGGACTCACTTGACTTCAAACAAAAAACATCAAGTTAGAAATGAATAAAAAAAAAAAGCCTCCATCTGAAGTTGCCTTCATTGCTTTGGATGTTGTTTTTGCTGTTTGTTTTGATGTTTTGGTTTCTGTAAAATTAGACTTTAAAAAAATAATTGTACCTTTAAAGTTACTTTATAAATAACATGGCTGTGTTTGTTTTTTAATCAATTGACTGTACATGGTTGAATTAGGATTGTGGAACAATTTATTATTGGTGCTGAGGATTGGATTCAGGGGCATTCTGTCTCTGAGTTTTATCCCCAGGACCCCCCCCCCCCACCTTTTTTTTTCTTTTTCTTTTTTGTGGTGCTGGACATTGAACCCAGGTACATTTTATCTCCAGGCTACACCCTCAGCCCTATTTTATTTTTTATTTTAAAACATGATCTCACTGAGTTACTGAGGTTAGCCTCAAACCTTCAATCCTCCTGGTTTAGCCTCCCTAGTACTGGAATTACAGGCATTTGTCACTGCACCCAGCTCTTTTTTTTTTTTTTTAAACAGGATCTTACTAAGTTGCTTAGGGACTCGCTAAGTTGCTGAGGCTGGCCTTGAACCTGTGATCCTCCTGTTTTAGCCTCCCAAGAACTGGGGATTATAGACCATGCCTGGCTTGGAGGCAATTTTTTTTAAAAGGTTATGTGTAATTTTTTTTTTCAAGAGAGTTTTGTAACGTTTGGTCTCTTGGGAAAGAACTGTCAAATGGTCTTTGTTATTAGGATAGCAGAATTTGACTGATAACTTGTTTATTTGCTTTAAGTGGATTTGTAGAAATGGTAATGCTATTAGAGAGTATATTTTGTTTTTAAAGACTATAGTGGCTGGGCGTGGTGGCGCACGCTTGTAATCCCAGCATTCGGGAGGCTAAGACCGGAGGATCCGGGTTCTTGGCCAGCGTCAGCTACCTAGTGAGGCACTCCACAATTTAGTGAGACTTGGTTTCAAAATAAATAATAAAAAATAGGGCTGGGGGTATAGCTCGGAGGTAGAATGCCCCTGAGTTCAACCCCCAGTACTGCAAAAAAAAAAAAAGAAAGACTACAATGAACTGGGTGGGGTGTGCATGTTTGTGATCCCAGTACTTGGGAGACAGACAGGAGGACACCTCAGCAAATATTGAGACTTTCATTAACCTAGCGAGACCCTGTTTCAAAATAAAAATAAAATAGGGCTGGGAGTGTAGCTCAGAGGTAGAATGCCCTTGGGTTTAATCCCGAGTGCCACATACATACACGGAGAAAGACTACATTTTGACCATACTTGGCTTTTGTTGTCAATATAAAGGATCTCTTTGCTTCCCTTTTAAGTTTAGAACCATTGCAGGTTTCCAGTTTCCTTCATCTCTTCTATAGAACTCTGATAACTAACTGACCTACTATATTGGCTTGTCTGACTTCCTCACAGCTTCCAACTAGAGAATATATGCCATATTAAGCTCTAAGACTTCTTGGATCTAAAAATGAGGAAGTAGGGAGAAAAATCAATGAATAAATGAGGAGAAACTCTTCCCCTCAATACATACTTTAGTGGTTTTAGGAAGTTATAACTTTTTAAATTGACATCTTAATTTCTAAGAATAATGTGCCATTTTCAAGTCAGTCTCTCTCTCTCTCTCTCTCTCTCTCTCTCTCTCTCTCTCGGTACTGATGACTTAACCCAGGGGTATTATACCTCTGAGCTACACATGCAAATCTTTATTTATTTTGCAGTACTGGGGGTAGAACTCAGGGGCATTCTACCTCTGAGCTATACCCCCAGCCCTATTTTATTCTTTATTTTGAAACGGGGTCTCACTAAATTGTGGAAGGCCTCACAAGTTCCTAAGGCTTGCTGTGAACCTGTCATCTCCTGTCTCAGCCTCCCAATTACTGGGAATACAGGCGTGTGCCACCATGCGTGGCTTACATACTATTTAAAATAGAGACTCACTGAGTTGAACCTGTGATTCTCCTGTCTCAGCCACCCAAGTACTGGGATTACAGGCATGCACCACCACATCCAACTATATATGTGTGCTGGGATTTAGCTCAGGGGTATTCTACCTCTGAGCTGCACCCCCAGCCTTTTTTTGATTTTGGTACTGGGATTCAACTCAGGGGAATTCTATCTCCCAGCTTCTGTGAGATAGAAGTATCACATAGTAGGAATCCAGTCCTTTTTAAAGTTTTTTAGTCTCACCAAGTTGCTGAGGTGGCCTCAAGCCTGTGATACTTCTGTCTCAGCCTCCCAAGTGCTATGATTACAGGGGTATGCTACCATGCCTGACTTTTAAAAAATAGTTTAATAAAGCATTGTAGCATAGTAGCCTTAATCTCTAAAGGATTTATCTTAGCAGATGGTAGCTGCTTAATTATTTGTGAATTTAAAGCTTTTGTTTAAGTGAATACATTTACACCTCATATTCTGGGTGATCAGGCACTATTCCTTATTGTATGTTAGAATAGATATTAAATACTTGTAGGCTATGAGGCTTTTTACTATTGGGTAAAGAATTATTTTTCCTTTGTGGTAAAATTACTTTTTGGATTACTGGTAAATAATAAGAGGGATCTATTTGAATCATATAGATCGTATTGCTCTAAGAATGTTACTAGCTTTTAGTCTGGGTTCAAAACTGGAGGGGCTTGCTATGTGTGGTGGCACATGCCTGTAATCCCAGTACTTGGGAGGCTGGATCACAGATTTGAAACCAGCCTCAGCAACTTAATGAGACCTTGTTTCAAAAAAGGGGGGGGAAGGGTAGCTAGGAGGATAGCTCAGTGGTAAAATGTCTCTGGGTTCAATCCCCAGTAAGAAAAATAAAAGTTGGAATGGTTCAAACTTATTGTCTGTTTTGTGATGTAGAAATGTTGAGAGGAGTCTTATTTTCTTAATATTGAACTGATTACATTTATTATCTAAAAATTTAATATGGAAGAGCAATATTTATCGTTGAAAATTGCCTTCAACACTAAATCTGAAGCAGTTATTTAACTAAAAATAGCTATTACTGTTAAACAGTGAGAAGTGTTTTATAAAGAGGTAAGAATTAACCATATGATTAGGCAAAGAAACTGTTTATGGTGAACTTCTATAGTAAGTGCCTCATGAACAAATCAAATGATGGTTAACCAGACTGCTAATTAGATCTTACTGTCTTCTTAGGGATATGGAAAGTTTTTTAATCTTTAGTAACTAGGATGCTTTTTACTTTAATCAGAGTCAAGAAAACAGTTGTTATATCTCACTTGATATGACTCAATTCTTTTTTCCCCTCTTGGACAGTTTGTAAATCAATTCTTAGTTTTAGACAGTTTGTGAAAGCCATTTTTATATTAGATAAATTTTACAGCTTTATCAGAAATATCACTTAGTTATTTATGAAAACTACTCAAGCTTTTTGAGATGTTGCACATTTTTAGTGCAATAGGTTGACAATTGTTATTTTTTTTTTTTTTTTTTTTTTTTTTTCGGTACTGGGGATTGAACTCAGGGGCATTCTACCTCCGAGCTACACCCCCAGCCCTATTTTTTATTCTTTATTTTGAAACAGGGTCTCACTAAGTTGCGGAGTGCCTCACTAGGTAGCTGAGGCTGGCCGCGAACCCGGATCCTCCGGTCTCAGCCTCCCGAATGCTGGGAT
>PVLC010027192.1:0-22007 GCA_004027655.1 Graphiurus murinus
TGCAAGCTCTTAGTTGGAGAACAGATATATGTATGTATGTTTAGATATTTCTTTCTGCACTTTGGGCCATGAGTAGAACATGCAGAGAGGATCTTTTCATTACCATTACCTTCCAAACTGCAAACTTTTGCTGCCAGTTAATGATTTTCTGGGGCAATTCTGGATGTGGTGACATGATATAAACAGGTATTTATGATCTGTGATACAATCCGTAGAGAGTATGGATTTATAGTTAAATGGTGCAGTGGGAATCCAGCTGGCAATTATTGACAGAGCTTCTAGAATCTATATTTTGTTTGTTTCCATTATTCACACACACTTTCTCTTGGAGCCTCATTATCTGCAAGGCCTGTCTTTTCTAGATGACTTGAGAGGTGAGTATAAGACTTTGAAATTCAGGGACATATGTTCTGTGTGGAGCAAGTGGGACACCATGTCCCTGCACCTCTTCCCCAGCATCTTGCCATGTCCATTCAACAGTAATTAGACTTATATGAGCATTATATATATATATATATATATATATATATATATATATATATATATATATATATATATATATATATATATATATATATATATGAGACACTGATCCAGGCCCACAGGGAATCCGGGTAGGAGCAAGCTGATTGACAGGAAATGATTGGGTGTGTGCACATGTACGCAGGTTGTGGCAATGTCAGAGACCTGGGGAGAACTGAGAGATTCCCAGATGAGTCACTGTGGCTTCTGGAATCGGGGAGGCTCCTTCAAAACAGCATCAGATGGGCCGACAGGGTGTCACTCATGCTTGGGAAACATGGGCCCATGTTCAATGAACAAAAATAGGCAAGAAGCAGAGGGTCTTACAAAGCTGAGGACAGACGACTCAAAGAGAGCCGGGCATCAAGCATACTAGGGAGCTGAAGCAGAGTTGCCGACAGTGCCAGGAGGTCACTGCTTCTGTGGCTTCTCTCCTGAAAGAGGTGTACATAGAGCTGCCTGCACTACTGACTCACGGGAAGAAAAACCAGACCAGAGTTTGTGCACATGCAGTCTTGGACTGTCCACATCTCAGTTACCTGGAACTTTAGTCAGAATCTCTTGTGAGGAAGCTGAGAGTCTGTATTAGAAAATAAACTCCCCAGCTTATTTCCAGGGCAACCAATAAATCTTCAGGACCATTGCTCTGCCCTTAGAAGGCTTTCTAAGTTAGAACAAGCTTAGATCTCCTGTTCTTTTTTTTTTTTTCTCCAAAGAGTTTGAGGTTTGTATTGGGAGACAGAGTGATAGTCTTTGGGCCTATCTTGAATGGTGATTCTTTACTCCATAGGTTTACTTGAGAAACTGATATTTTCCAGCAAATATAGAATATGCAATGTTTTTGTTAGGTTATGTTTGTCTCATGAATACAACTGTGCATGCAGTTTCAGTTGTTCAAGTTCCCCATTGTGAACACCAAGCTGAAAGCTCTTGATTGGAGGACAGGGTTTTAGGATGTATCACTCCCTTCCATTGATTACACTGTACTTGCTCCCTGCTTTGCATTGAAGACAGCAGCAAGATACAACTTCTTGTTAATGTCCTAGAGAAGTCTCTACTTGTCCAAAATGCTGGATCTTCAATCTGCTAAGCACCCTAGGAAAAGTTGAAGCATGCTGCCCTGGATCCAAGTAATTAATCCATTGGTCACCAGTGGAAAGCAGTATAATTCTGGAATTCCCATTTCTGTTTTCATTTGAATGTTTGAGAGCTGTCCTCAGTCTTGGTCCTACATGTGTGAACTGTTTAGCAGCTCTATTTGTGAGGGAAAAATGAAGTGTTTCCTTCTCTTGGACCAGGGCTCTTGATCTTGAAGATTCTGCTCTTCTGTCTGGTAGATTTGGCTGTAACAAGGAGCAACTCACAAAAGCATATATTAATCTTGTTTGGGGGAGAATTCTTCATAGGCATGAGTCACTCACCAGACCACACATCAGCTGTCATCTGCCCAATGTTTTTGTCATTTTGGGGAAGATGAGTGTAAACTGAGAAAGTCTCTCTGCTTATTTTCCTGGGTGGTATTTATGCTGACTGAGTGTTCCTTTCTGGGATTTATTAGTTAACAATTTTCTTTTCAATAAATATTTGCAGCACATTTAGTGTGCTTTCCTAAAGGGGGTCATGGTTTGGCAGCCTTATCAGTGTTGTTGGACTTCTCTTTTGCTTTTAGTCTTAGGTCACTCTTACCCCACTCAGACTTCAGCAATGCTTTCTCTCCCCAGCCTCAGCCTACCACCTGGAATGTTCATGTTTTTTCTCTAAGACAGAATACCAACCGTGCGCAGGCAGCTGGTTGACACAACCAGATCAAAACGCTTTGAATTTTGAAAATGATTCCCCTCTTGGTATTGAGCCCAGTGATAAAAGCAAAGCAGTTGTCATCTTGAAAACAGAGCTGTATACACGGCAGAGCTTTCCAATTAGCGCACTTAAGACGCATGTTAGAGACGATGGGAAGTGGGATGTTGCAGAGTGAAATGCGGGAAATGGGGCTTTAAATTTTCATGTTTCAGTTGATTTTTTTTCTATTGCAGTTTTAAGAAAATTGTTGCACATTATTGAAGCTCCTAAGTGCATTTTAACATTGCTCTTTCTGTTTACAATAATATCTTCCAAAACAACAGAATTCTTATTGGACACACACACACACACACACACACACACACACACACACACACACACACACCTTTGCTCACTAGTTTTCCAAGTAGAGAAAGAGTAATTAATTCGTTACTCTAGATTTATCTGCCACCGACTAACAGGTCAGGTTAGACCTTTCTTCACGTGGCTTCTCTGCCTGCCACCGAGCAACTAGCTTGATGGAATGCCTGGATTGAACAACCTGGAGTTTTTGATGTTCAGAAGACTCATCCTAAAAAATGAGTTTTCCATTCAAAATACACACACAGAGAGAAATTAAATCCAAAATGTACAGTATAAACCCAATGTGTGATATAAAGGTGTCATAATCAGAGTTATTTTAGTTTGTGGCTTATTTACTAGAAGGTAGGCTTTTATAAGCAGGGAAAACCTGTTAGTTTTGAAACTCTGATGTCCAGTATCAGGGCTGCTGAGCAATGATTATAGTTGTGGCAGGTGCTATTAGTGCTCACCAATATTTCCAGTTCTTCTTTTTCATTCCTTTCCCTCTTGAAGTTAGGGGTACCTTGCTTTGGTTGATTCTGAGGGAGCAGAAATGATTTGCATCATTTCTGGGTAGAAGCACTTAAGACCTTATAAACAGTACTCTGATAACTCCTAAAGCTTTTTATTGAGTGAATGGAATTTTAAGATGTTGAAACTGTTGGCTTGGATCCCTGTGCAACTATGGTGACCAGTGCCCCCCTCCTCACCAGTCAACGCACATCTGCCATATAGAATGAGAGAAATAACCCTTTGTTCTTTTATGTTACTGAGATCTGGGGCATACTTGTTAATGCAGCATAATCTAGCCTATTTTGGCTCTTATGCTAATTAGCACTTATTCAGTGCTATATGTTTAAAGTATTTTTATGTATTAATTCACTTAATCATCACTTTACCTCTATGAAAAAGATTCAGTTCTTATATATGTTTTACAGAAGAAGTAAATAATGTAGGAGCTGAGATGTTACATCATTGTCCTAAGATTGCATCACTGGTAAGAAATAGATCTGAGATTTGAACCCACAAAGTCTAGTAAAAAAACCCAGTAAATGGTGAATGAATCAAGATCAGAGAGAGTTTTGTGGTTTGCTGGAGCATGCGGTCTTTCATGTGGTATCATTTGGGACACCAATTGGTATCATCTTTCTCAGATACCTGGCTGCTTGTTACTTTGCCATTATAGTTATTTGATTTAGTATCTTGAAATTTCGGCCTTTCTAGCTACCTGTACAATTTGAGTAGTGTTAGAATGGGACAATATCCTATCCAGTCCATGATTTTGAAGTCTAGTGTTTCAGAAGACTACACAAGGTACTAGAAAGGAAACCAAGGACTCCTTGGCAGGGAGGAAGGAATCAAAGTCTAGAGCTGCCCTTTGGCTGAGAGTGGCCTCTAGCATCTGTGAGCTCAGAAAAAATAAGCATCATATGTGAGGTCCCATGTGTGGAATTTGTCCTGACTTCCCATAGGAGTAGTGGGAATGACTAGACTCCTTTCTGGGCATTTATTGCTTCAGAAAGAGAATGTGGAACAATTTTCCTAAGTGGGCAAAAGGAGGGGAGTTGTGGCATAGTCTGGAAGGTCCCAGAGGTGTGATTTTGCTCTTTTGTTCTAATATGTTCTGGTCAAAGTGTGATAGCTTTAGCCAAGTTCTGGTTGTAAGTAATAAAAGCACACTCAATGTTGTCTAAGCAAAACAACAAGATTTGTTATAACACTATAAGATGTGGAGTCTTCTTATGGATCCATAATGCTGGATGCATAGCCAGGCCTCTGCATAGCTGGATTAGGAAATGAGAAAACTCTCCCAGGCCACCGCTCTCTCTTCAACTCTGGGAGGAGGTATGTGCATCTCTCAATTTTCTTAGTACATTAGTTTTCTTTATCTCCTCCTGGTTAACTGTCTCTGATGTTGCATGTTCATAGACAAACATGGCCATAATACAGTTCCAGAACAGGATCTTCAGTTCAAATAACCATTAGAAACTGATAAGAAGCATGCATTCCCAGTTCTTCAAACCGAAAAGAGAGAATTTGAACCGTGTGGCATCATGGTCTGCTCCTGGCGCCATTACAGTGATGGTACATTCTTGTCTGTCATGTATCACCAACATATATATGTTCACCACCTAGAATGTGACAGACACTCTGTTAACTGATGAGGACATGGACAAGTCAGTGCCTCTGTCTTTCAGATCCTCCTGCTCTGGGACCCATGCCTAACAGTTGCAAAGAGTCACCTTTTGTTTTATAATAAAGATCTTTGGATAGCGCAGTGGACTCTTCTTGTGAAATGGTGAACTCTCTAGTGAGAGATTATTTAATCCAAGATAGGATGATCATCCCTGTCACAGGATGTTATCTGATGACACTCTCTCTTTATCCAGCAGGTTAGACCAGGTGACAGGGTGACCAGGTGACCTTGCTCTTTCCAACTCCATGCGATATAACTATAAAAAGGAATGAGTAAGAAATATTATGTGCCAGAAGTGTCAGGACAGTCACTTTGGAGTAGTTAAGACTTGAATTTATCTCTGAAGAAAGAAGGTAAATAGATGGAAAAAGGCTACATTACACAGTAGCATAGCATGATATGAACAGACACAGAGATAATTAAAGTGGTCTTTATGAGAGAGAAGACATGTCTACATGGTACCTTCAAGAAGCTGAAAGAAGGGAAGACAAATCAAATTTCACCAGAATTCCAGAATGAGAATTGGCTCTTTGGTCATAATATTGTAGGACTAGAGGGAGAGACGGAGATTGCTTTTGGTAGAATGCTCTACTCTAAGAGAAGACCCATGATAAAGCACTTTCAGCAGAAGGGTATTTTATTCTCACAGAAGAGTAAGGTCTAGTTAAATGATGAAGGGTTTGCTGCAGCAGGTGCCAACAGGGACTGGGGCATCTTCCATCTTTTTTCCTCAGGCAGCCTAACTATACTGACTTGGTCTCCTCATAGTCACAGCCTGAATATGATTGTTCACCAATTCACAGATGGACAAAATAAAGGTTTGCTGAAGGAGTGGGAGGGATGTTTATCTCTTACTTGACTTCTCTGTTCTCAAATGTTCCTCAGGAAACATCCCTTTTGTCTTGCTAGCCATGGTTCATCACAGAACCTTACCTTAGAGGAGGATGAGACAGGAAGGGTAGGATAGAGAAAAGCACACACTGTCTACTGGCAAGGAGGGAGTTTGCAGGGGAAGGGTTGTGGGTTCTTCCCCAGCCAGCTCCTAAGGTTGCCTTGTATCCCCCCCACCCATTGCACAGATAATGAGCTATAACAACTGTCATATTCATGTGCATCTGTTTTCTGTTTGGACTATAGTATTCTGTTACTCTTTGCAACCACCCTTTTAAGTAAATGGTATCATTCTCATTTATTGATGAGGAAACCGAGTTCTGTGTGGGTGACTTAGAATCATAGATTCAGAGTCTCAGGCTTGACATTCAGGCCAACACTGCCTTTTCCTCTAGAGGTGTCTGCTGCTGCCTTCAACACCCCTGCCAAGTAGCAATGGAGCTGAATCTTGAATACCCACAAAAAAGGATGTTTCCTATTAGTCCAGTGTACCTTCCAGTGTGTGTGACTGGCAGGCATAGACCAGTCATGGGATACAGGAGAGCTCTTGATTTTCTTTTGTCTTTTCCCCACACCCTAGGAGAGATCTTTTATAGCTGCTGGCAGCTGGTACTAGTGACATCATGGCGGGTGGTACTGCAGGGCAGGCTGAAATCCATTATTGGGTGTTCAGGTCTCCTTACGGGTGAAGAGGGGGCCTACGAAAAAGTTAACTTGGCTTCCTCAACTTCCTTAAGCCCAAGATCCTGTGCCAGGTATTTCTATTTTCTGTTTGCTAAATGTTAGTTGAAACAAAGGGCTGTTTTGTTGGGTTTGTGTTTCCCTGTGGAAAAGATTACTTTAAGCACATTTTAGAAAATGCTTTTAAAAAGAGTCTTGTGGAAGTTGAAAACAGAAGGAAAGAAAGCAAATGTCTTGATGGCTCTTTATTACAATAAAAATTGTAGTTGTAGTAAAAGCTCTCTCGACTCCCTCCTGCCTCCCAGTCTTTGGAACAAACCTTTATCTGTTGGAAGAGGGTTATGTTTGAACAACAGGGGCAGAGATGGGGATGTGGCATTGTTTGGGCCCCTAATGCCAAATAAGTTTGCCATCAGTGACTTTTCCTATTTGTCAAAATGAAAGAGGTGCTTTGAGAGTAAGAATACGCTCCTGGTGATGGTGGGAAGGGGTTATCTACAGAGCTGGTAGGAAAACATTTTCACAATGTAACATGAACTTTTTAGAAGTAGAAAGAGGGTAGAGGAAACAGAATTCAGTAGTGAAAAGATTTTTTGTTTTTGTTTTTGGGAAAATGCTTTAAGCATTCAGTTGTTCTCCTCAAATAGCTTTAAATTTGCCTTAAAATTTTTGACTATCAAAAAGGACTGCTTAGAAGGATGTGCCACTTGTTAGAAATGTTCCCTCTAAATTTCCTTCTCTGTTGAAGTTTGGTGATCTGTGGGTTATTGTGTTGGCAGCTGTGACTGCTGGTGTCTTGTGTGTATTGGTAACTTGGGATCAGTCTCCAGAGGAGATGATGTAGGGGGCCCTCTGGTGGTCAGGAGGACTGTGCCTGCTTCTCCACCTGTCTCCTAAGAGGCCAGGTACATGGTGGGTCTAGATGGTAACCACTAGCACATGTGACTGCTCAATACTTGAAATGAGACAAATTAAAATGTTTCATAAGTATTATATGTACATTGAAGACTTAGTAGAAGAAAAACATAAAATATTTAATCAGGAATCTTTTATTTTGATTACACATTGAAAGAGCAATAGTTTGGATATATTAAAATATATTAATATCTTGTTTCTTCTTACTTTTTTAATGTGGCTACTTTAAAATTAAAATTATTTTTGACATATTTATATTAGACAGTGCTGGTATAAATTAGGGGCAGCAAAGTATACCCCTCTATTTAAAAAAAAATACTTTTATTGGAACATAGCCATGCCTACCTGTTTATGGATGGTCTTCTCTATGACTGTTCTCATTCTATAGTGTTAGAGTTGGCTAATTCTGCCAGATACTATATGGCTCATGAAACCTAAAATATTTATTATTGGGACCCTTACAAAAGCAATTTGCTAAGCCTTTTTTTTTTTTTTTAAAGGATCTGGATGACTTGGCAGGATCTAAAATAAGTATAGGAAACACTGATTCTTACCCCTGTGCTTCGCTTTATCTCCAACCTACTTCCTCAAAACAAGATAAAACCTCCTACTCCCCTGCTACTAGAATCCTGGAAAGAGGGATTGTAGGGGTCAGGTTTGGAGCCCTTTGCCATCCAGTGGAAAAGTATGGAAGCTTTGCTGCTGATTTGTGCATTTCTAAAGGGTTCCCTTTAGAAGCATAGAATTATGACTGTTAGATAAGGCAATCATACGGAATGACTTAAAAGGCTCATCTGTTTCATTGAGTGGCCATGGTATATTTTAATAATATGGTGTCCTAAAGATATTTGTTTTTATTTTTATTGGTACATTTTAATAATAAATCCTGATGAAATTCAGAGTAATAGGGACATACATACACACAGCACTTGATAAGATTTCCCCTGATTCCCACCCCACTCCGTCCCCTTCCCAGTATCTGATATTGAGATTTGCATTGATAATTCTATACATCATGTTAATTAAAGTGTTTCCTTCAGCAAATCTCCCCTCCTCATCTGCCTCCCTCCCTTAGTCCCCCTCCATCACTCTATCACTCTGTCACTCCTCCTTTGCCTGGAGTCCTTTTTGTATCCCAATTTCTCCCTATCTTCCACATATGAGAGAAAACATATTACCTTAATTTTTTGTGACTGGCTGATCTCACTTAGCATACTATTCCCTATTTCTATCCATTTTCCTGCAAATGACATAATTCTGTTCTTCTTTATGGCTGAGTAGTATTCCATTGTGTGTATGTCCCATAATTTCATCATCCATTCATCTGTTGATGGAAATCTAGGCTGATTCCATAATTTGGATATTGTGAATTCAAGAGCGCCCATCACCAAGAAAATATTTCAAGATGGAGAGCAGACTTAACACCTTTCTTATCAACTGTCATCTTAGGAGATGAGCTTTCAGCTGCCTGTATCATGCTCGGGTGAATGGGAAAGACTGGCAGGAAGAATGGAACACTAGGATGGGAAACCCACGAGGCCAGAGCTGACCTTGCCTAGACCATAGCCCACTCTGAAGACCACCCAGGGGCAAGGGCCATTGGAGGGTAATCAGAGACTTGAGCAAGATTCCTTCTTAAGAATTCCTTTCTGCTTTCTTCCCCCTAATAAGTGCATTTCCTAGGTCAAGACCCTGAATTGGAATCAAGTTCCCCACACATTTTGGGTGGTACGAATGCCTGCCGGCACAGGGCAGAGCGTGCTCCAGTGAATGGAGTTACAGTATTCAGAATGAATCACAGGATGTTAGGCACGTGATTTACCACTTAGAGTAAACAGGGCTTCACACATGGTGTATTTCTGCTGTGCTGGTTAGTTATTAACTGCAAAAAGGGGAAATTCATTTAGAAACCATGCCTATTTTTTATGAGGTAGGGCTGCCTGGAGATGTATGGCATTTTAAAGCAAACAAATTCCTGGGAGAGCCCAAGCTTACCACCCAGAAATGTGGCAAGGAGTAAAAACATTTACACCAGTTTAATATGAATTGCTGAAAAAAATATCTATTGCACATTGAACATGATCTATGAAACCATAACCTACTCTTGTGAAGTAAGCAACAGAACCATTCACCTAACAGATTACTATTCGAGTTGACATTATTCTGCATCTTTTCGATCTTTTCTTGCCAAGTGCTGGAAACTGTCAGAGAAAGCCTGCCAGATACATAGGCACTGTTGGCCTGGGGGTTGAGAGCTCATAAGACTCTTGAAGGCAGAGGTTACCCCATGACCCTGATGCTACAAACTACACTGGAAATCAGAGGATGACAGCCAACATAAACAGCGGCTGTGTGTGGAACGTCAAAGTCGAGACAAATAGAGGTGGGACTTTCTCTGCCTCCTGCTCCCTTTTTGGTCTATAAAATGGAGCTTATTTCCTATCTTCCAGGAGAAGAAAAAGAGCCATGTGGCTCTTGGGGGGCTCAGAAGTGCTTCTTGGTTCATTCTTGTAACATAGATGGAATTTGACCTTCTCAAACGTTAGTGAGGAGTGACTTGTTTAATCCTGCTGTGGTTTATCTACTCCACATTGGATGTTAAGACTAGAAAGAAATTAGGAGACTTTTTGGATATAACTTTTTCTTTTTCACAGATGAAGAAACCGAGGCCTCAAAAAGGTTAACGAGTTGCATGATGCAAAATAAAATGCTAGTTAAGCACAGGACTGGTGCCAAGAACACAAATACCTCAGCCCTGGCCCTTCTCATTCTACCTCTATGCTTGCACACACACACACACACACACACACACACACACACACACACACACACACAGAATTACTTGGTATTGCTCATTTTTTTATAGTAATTAAAAATGACCCTTCATCTCTTTGTCATTTGATTTGTAAAGGGTTTAGATCGGTATCCATGTTAAGGCACCTTCCTGGGGCAACATTCCTAATTGGTTTTATAATTCTGGGCCCATGGAGTTCTTTAAAAAAGCTCAAAGAACTATTGTCTTTAAAGTTTTATAATTCAGCACACATCTACTGAAGTCATAGTAATAATTTTGTAATTGGGTAGATTAATACAGTTTGGGAATTTTGGAGAATTAACCACTGCCAGTGCATTTGTGACATATTTAAATAAGCCAGAGAGGGAGGCCAGTCTTTGCAAAAGCAAAAGATGTTCTTTTTAATGTGAAATATATAGGTTTTGACATTTCTGTACTTTTTAAATTCTCAAGAATTTAATTCTGATGTTTCATTTGACATCCTCAAATTCTTTAATTTAAGATCATTGTAGAACTCTTGGTTTATATTAATTCTACTTCATTTATGTATTTTGTATGTTTAGTGGTCATATTTGAAAAATATCTCTTCTGAGTACTTCGTATAATTTTGGCAGAAAATTACTTTCTTGTATTTCTGTGATGATCCCCTGAGATCATTTTTGCATAAATCCAGCCTTCTATTTTCAGATACAAATCTGTTGTACAGATGATGCTTCTCAGAAGAAAAGATGCATTTGTAGCTGGAAAATTTAAATTACTTTTCATGGAAAATACCTCTCTAGGCCCCCATTTCCAAAATATGATGATTGCACATTCCGTGTTTTTGTGCATGCTCAGGAGATGGTTTTCCTCACAATTAGAAAGATCTTGATGGTGCAGCAGGTGGGGTATGGTGACAGGGCTGCTTTTTCCACATAGGTAGATAAGTAGAGGTACTAGAAGAACAAGCAAGACCTTATATGGATGTGGCATTCAGCTAGGGGTGTGGTGTTTTTATTGTCGAAACAGAGGCAAGCATGTTTTCAGACCCTTAAAAAACAGTATCATCCTCTGTTTGCAGTGTATCCTTGCTTTTGCTTTTGAATAAAGCAATTCAATGTTTTATTTGATGTCTTCTTGGAGGGCCTTGGGAATATACACCCCCCCTTTCCTTTTATGAAATAGAGGGAGGAGGGCATGACATGTTCCTAAAACATCCTCTGTGTAGTACAACAGTTGAGATTTGAGAGACTTGGGGCACTGCTATAAAGCAAAGTGTAAAATCAATGTATTAAGATTCATGCCAGAGAAAGACTCAAGTTTGAGAACATTTACATCTGTTTTCAATAATTCCTTGCATATGTTGCAGAATGTACGTTATCCATCTTGTTATCCAGGAAATAACATTTGTTGCAAACAGTTTGCCAATTCGTAATTTTATTGAATTTGTTTATCATGCTGTGGCTTCATATGAGGTCTGAAAGATGGTGATCTTTGGTGTCCCAGCTGTTGTGACATTCTGCAGTAGGGCCTTCCTTCCGGGATGGACTGGGATTCCTTGGACAGTTTGGGCTTTCCTAGAACTACAGTGTCAGCCAGTGGTGTTGATTGGGCAGCTGTTCTTGGGGAACACAGTAACTTTGCTCACATACTCTTTAAATTCATTTTCATTTCTGGGTTTAAATAAAGACTTGGGACTAGTGAGTGGAATAGGGCTCCTTGTATGTGCTCTATTAACTATCTCCTTAGATTCTGTCCAAACATTCAAACTGTTTTCATGTTTGGTTTGAGAGGACACTGTTTCCCAGGGGGAAAAAAAAGTGATTATTTCTAACACTCCCAAACAATCTCAGACCTAGAAACAAGTAAACTATCTTCCACAGAGAAGTTAAGAAGTTCTATTATGCTGCATAAATATTATCATTTTCTTAAGGAGTTTTGGTAGGTGAAAAGTAAGTTTCACCAGGTCTAATTTTACATTTTTCTTAAGCAGGCATTTTCTTCCCTGAGGTTTATATTGTCTTTGCCAAAAGTGAGAAGAAAAAAAATATAACAAGCCTGAAAGCTCTTTCAATCTGAATTATTCCTTAATGTTTTTAATGGTTTATTATAACCACACAAATGTGATCTTGGGGCCATTTGGAAGTTATTGAGTTTCCTTGGAGATAGAACTTGGCATTTTCTAAACCAGAGTTTGCTTTTGTGGCTTGGAAGTTGCAAGGCGTATATATTTGGAGGACTAAAGATTATTTCCCACCAAGAAGTTTTGTCAACCTGACCTTCTCTACTCTTATGACACCGCACACACAGCAGTAATCTTTGTAGAGGAGAGCAAATAAAGTGAAGAAATATAGCAGTACGTGTTATTTTTACATCCTAAAGTAAATTCTCCAGCATTAAGGCTGACTGGGAATTTTCATCTCAGAGTTCTCATGAATGCAGCTCCACTTCCGAGTTGTTCTCTTGAGTCTCTTTTTATTATAGGTCTTCCAGGGAAGTATTTCTTCTAGTAATTTACTCAGCCAGACAGATAAGTGAGATGTGAAGCAGTGGAAACATGGGCCTGGGAGAGGCCTTCAGGGTCAGTCGGTCCTGCCTTTGGTCCTGCAGGCTTGGAGGTACTACAGCCGCCAAGGTGAAGCTCTGGTTTGATTGTAGTCGGAGAGCTTGTGTTACTGAGGGCTCTGCGAGGAAAGGGCTGTCAGCTTGACTTTGAAAAGTGAGTCTAGGTGACAGACATGAGTACTGGTTGAGCCAAAGTACCGTGGATGGTTTTTGGAGCCCTTTCTGTGAGTAGAGGTTCAGGCGACTCCCATGCATCCAACGGTAGGACTTGTGAGATGGTTCTTTCCAGCCTCTTACCCTGAAGCAGGAACCTAGCTGACCACCCTGGGAGTGGAGAGTGGATCCCATGAACCCCTAGTGTGAGGCACTGAGCACTTCAACAAGCAGCCCAGACCACTGAGGGACAGTTCTTATGAGAATAATTGTCTTTGGTATTTTATTTATACATGTATCAAAGACTTAGGTTCATAGTATTATTTTTTGGTTAACATGTATTACTTTTTCATATTAATGAGGTTCAGTGTGATTTTTTTTTTTTTTGTGGTACTAGGGATTGAACCCAGGGGCATTCTACCTCTGAGCTATACCCCCAGTCCAGTCCTATTTTTCATTCTTTATTTTGAAACAGGGCCTCACTATGTAGCTGAGGCTGGCCGCGAACCTGGATCCTCAGGTCTCAGCCTCCCAAGTACTGGGATTACAAGTGTGTGCCACCACGCCTGGCTCAGTGTGATATTTTCAAACATGCATTCAGTGTGCACCGAACAAATTCAGCTTCTCCTTATCCCTCCCCCCAACCTCTACTAATTGCTGTTCTACGTTCACATTGACTTTTTTAGCTTCTGAATATGAGAGAGAACATGAGGTACTTGTCTTTCTGTGTCTGACTTATTTTATTTAACACAATGTCCTCCAGTTCCATCCACTTTGCTGCAAATGATAGGCTTTTGTTCTTCTTTATAGCTGAATAATACTGAATAATATTCTGTTGTGTATATATACCACATTTTCTTTGTCCATTCATCCATTGATGGGTACCGAGGTTGATTCTATATCTTAGCTAATATGACTAGTGCAGCAATAATCTTGGGCATGTAGATATCTCTTTATCATGCTGATTTCATTTCCTTTGGATACATACCCAGAAATGGGATAGCTTGGTCGTATGATAGATCTATTTTCAGTTTTTTGAGAGAGCAGTCTTGTTTGTCTTGATGGGATTTCTATGGCCCTGAAACTTCTCTCTACTGGTCCCAATTTTAAGATATGAAGTTTTAAAAAATCATTCTTTGAAGAGAAAAAAAGGGAAAATTCTAGAATATTAAAAAGCAAAGTCACTTTTTTCATTTTATTTTTACCTAATTCTTGCATTCTGTGTCAACCTTCTAGATTAGTTGTAGTCTATTAAAGAAGAAAATATATTTCCTCCAGTTTCTTTCTTTGAATATGTTAGTTACAATTTGGAGGACATTCATTAACTGTCTTAGGTTTTCTACAAGACTCAGATAAGTTAACAAAATCAATTTATTCTTCTCTTCATACATTTTATGGAGAGAGAACTATGGTCTTATACTTGTTAAGTTCTGGTTGGTATCTTGCTTAGCACTGCACCTGCAAAGTAAATTTTGTTGAGTGGACGTTGAATGCATAATTTTTTTTTTGGCAGTACTGGGGACTCAACCCAGGGGCATTCTATATCTAAACTACAACCCAAGCCCTATTGTTTATTCTTTATTTTGAAACAAGGTCTAATTAAGTTGTGGAGGGCCTCACTAGGTAGCTGAGGTTGACTGCAAACCTGTGATCCTCCTGTCTCAGCCTCCCAAGTACTGGGATTACAAGCCTCACCACCACGCCTAGCTCGAATGCATAAAATTTTAAATTAGCCAAATATTTTGTTGCAGACACCAGTCAACTGCTTGTATACTAATTTTATTTGGCTTACTTCAACATGAAAGGAAGTTCCCTGTGTTCTTGCCTTCAGGAGTATCCGTTCACCCCAGTGTCCAGCCAGTAACCCTCCCTCTTCCCATCCTCTTCCTCGCAAATGTTCTCTGCTCAGTTATTCCCACTCATGTTATGTGGCAGTGTGGCAGAGTAGGAAGCACTTTGGAGTCACTCATCTACCCTCCCTCCAGGGGCTGGTGTGGGTAAAGGGGTCCGTATGAAGCCCCAAGAATCCAGCAGGTACTCAAGCAGTAGAGATGATCATTAGTTTGCTGTATCCCTTGCTGATCTTTGTGTGTGTCAGGGAGCTGGTCTGTCCCCAGTGCCTGCATTTTCATGAACTTTGATTCTGAGATCCAGTGATTATTGCCACACTTTCTTTAGCTTCCTGGCTATATCACCAGTTTTTTGTGGCAATTAGATTTTAAAACACACCATCCTTTTGTTTTCTAATTATTCAAATATCCTGAAAATCCTAACATTTTTGTTTCTAGTTTTAGAATCTCCTGACCATCCTCTTGGACCTAAAAATGGTACAAAATCTATTTGTCTAATATTTTATATTTTTTATCCAAAATATAATTATCCTATTTCTGCAGTATTTTGGGATGCCTGACTGGCATCAGATAAAAAAGTATAAAGGAATAATGTTCCTAGGTTGGTCATCGTGGTGCACACCTGTATTCCCAGGACTTAGGAGGCTGAGACAAGAGGATTGCAGGTTCAAGACAACCTCAGGAACTTAGCAAGGCCCTAAGCAACTTAGCAAGATCTTGTTTCAAAACAAAAAATAAAAAGGACTGGGAGTATATCTCACAGGTAGAATACTCCTGAGTTCAATCCCCAGTAAACCCCCCACACACACACACATACACACAAGGGGACAATGTACCTAGATATTAGAGCCTGAAAGAAACCCTGAAGAGCACCTCATATTCCAGGAGCTCCATGTAGTAGGATGGTGTAGCAAGAAGATACAGCTTATTCATTGTGAGTTTCAAGGGCTGTGATTTCCCCAAGAGCATTAGAATTCACTACCAGGGTATGTCCTCAACCTCCTGAGGACCTGCCCTCTTGTGAAGTTCTGTTTTCTGTTCCTGAGTTTCTCCATTCTGGGTTACTGTTCTTTTTTCAAGAAGGGAAGTGCAGTTTGCAGCCGAGTAGCTCTATAAGCCTGTTTTCCTGTCAGTAGAATTATACTTATCTTATACCTCTTTTTCATTTTATCCTATTTCCTTCCACTCTAATCTGGCAGTCTTTCTGGTGGCATAACATTCTCAAAAAACTTGTCTCCAGTGTACATCATGGGGATTTATTCCATGAGACAAGAGGGTCCTCCAGTCCTCCATAGATCTTTCCAGATAATTCTCTATTTCTGACTTCCGCTCAGTTGATTGAGGGTATTCCTTAATCATACAGCTAAATTCTTCAAGGAGTTATCGACGAGAATGAGTATTCTGATCATTTATCCTCCTGAGGTACTTTTCAAAGGTTGTCCCTTTATACACTGGACTTTCTCTAGAGATTCCTGGCAATTAATCTCCTAATTTTTAACAACCTTTGTAATATGAATAGACTGTGAATTTCCCAAATTATTAATCCTAGTTCCTTTTTGATTACTGGTTATTCCCTTACTTTATCCTTTTTTTTGTTGTTGTTGTTTTTCATTTTCCTATAATTGGCAAAAGGAAACAAGGCTGCACCTAATAGCACTTTGTTTTGAAATCTCCTTACCTGAATATCCAACTTCATTGCTTGTAAGTTATGTTTTCATATAACTGTGTGACACAATTCAGTTAATATTTCTGCCATTTATATATAATGAGGATCCCCTTTCTTTCAGTATCTAATAACATGTTTCTCATTTCCTTCCAGCAGCACTTTTAACATCCATATTTCTACCAACAGTCTGTTTATAATGACTTGGGTATTTCCAAAGACAATAATGGTTTCTACTGCACTCCTGCCTCCTTCAGAGTTCTCACTTGCAGGCATTGATGTTAGTATTACTACTAAGCATGTTTAAAGCAACCTAAGCTGCTTCTATCATGCCCCCCAAATTCCTCTAGATTCTTTCCATTATTGAATTCCAAAAACACTTTCATATTTTTAGGTATATTTTTATAGTGGCACCCTAGTCCTAGGGACCAAAATCTATATTAGTTTCCTGTTGCTACTGCAACAAATTACTACAGACCTAGTAGCTTAAAATAATACAGAAGTATTCTCCTCCAGTTCCAAATGAGACTTCCTTCTGGAGACTGTGAAGAAAATCTGTTCCCTGCCCTTTCTAGTTTCTAGAAACCACCCATATTCCTTGTCTTGTGCCCCTTCCTCCATCTTCTTCTCTGACTTCTTCTACATCCTTCTTTAGGGATCACTGTGACTATACTGGGCCCACCAAGATAATCCAGGACATTTTTTTCCATCTCCAGATCCTTAAGTTAGTCCTGTCTGCAAACCCCCTTTCAGGACATGGGTATATTGGGGTGGTGTATTCAACCCATCATGCTGCTGTTCTCTGAGTTCTCTCAATTACTGGAAAGCTGATGCACAACAAGTAGTAGTGGAAGGAACTAATTTAGGAGTCAGAAACCTAGAATTTAGTCCCACTTGGGTTACTAAAAATTGTGTGCCTCAGAGAAAGCCATTTTGCTTTTTTTGAACCTCAGTTCCATTCACTGTAAAATGAAAGGATTAAATGGAGTGACCACCAAGGTCCTTTAGGACTCTCCACTGTTTAGATTCTTTGGGTCTGGACATTCATTGCAATAAATGCTTCTTTAGAAATAAAAGATGATGAGTTTCAGGTGTCACATGTTTTGGAGTGTATTAGCTAAAGTAGTGCTCCAGTTGGGTACTGAGTTTCAGTTGAGGCAACTATTCAGTTTTCTGTTGTTTTTGCCAGATTGTGGACCATTTAGGACCATTGACTCAGAGCAAAGTCATTATCAAGCGCAGTTTCTCTTAGAAGGTACTAGGATGGAATAAGAGAGAAAACCATCATTGTCTAATGACAAGGAATCCAGGTGACTTAAATAGCAAAAGCTAAAGTCCAAGTAAAAGGATTTTTATGTTCTCTGGGGTGGAAGTTATGACTGAGGAAGGTTGGGAAAGTATTCCAAAATATTGTGTCTCCAATATGAGAAGGAAAGACTTTTGGAGAAAACATGAATTGGCCTTTTGCTAGATTTCTGCAGCTGTGGAGAGGGCTGCTGCAGTCAACACATGCTACAGAGGTCAGTAAAATTGGAGGTAACTTCTGGTGCTAAGTCTTCTACAAGCAAAACAGGGAAATTAACTCCAGCCAGGTCCTCAAAAGAGCCAGGTCAAGGAATTTAAGCCTTGAGTCTAGGAGGATTGACAAGAAATTTAGCTTTGGAGTTTGTCCTGTGGGACTCTGTGTACTGGGGACTCACATGCAGTATTTCTCTTCTTGCTAAAGGGCAAATTAATATAAGGACGAGAATTTGAAAGGGGATCTTCTGGTCAGTCATTAGGATTCTCTAAACTGGTCTGCAAGGCTAGGTTAGGTCATGTGTTTTTAAAAGGAGGAGTCTTCTACTTTGCACCCAATGAGCATTCTACTCTTGAGCCTTCGGTATTTTACTTACATTTCCTCTGCTCCCAAACTCCTGACTGCATCTTTATCTGCCAGCAGTCTTTCCTGTCCTTCAAGAACTGCCTCAAATGCCATGCTTATTTAAACTGAGCCTCTTTTTTCTTCTAATTCTAAATGGTCTTTTCTTTCCCTTCAACTCTTTTATTTACAGTCTTTTACTTTTTTAATGATATTGGCTACAGTGTATGTTTAATACCTTTCTCTTCATTTCATTATAATGTCATTAAGTAATTCATTCATCTTTGTGTCTCTTATAGTACCTAGAGCAGGAAGATGGGAGCTTAATTGATGTGTGTAGAAAGAATGGATAGAATAAAGATCTAACTTCGTACATAAGCATAGATTCATTTGGCTTGTAGAATATAATGTGTCAGTGTGTGGAAATCTATGTTGATATTCTAGTGCCATGTTATAAACATACATATATACATATATTTATACAGAGGTGACTCAGTGTTTAGATAGTGCTTAGTACAGTTTATAAGGAAGATATGAGACGTGAAACACCAAGATTTAGTAAAACTATGTTCTTATTGTCGGGAGAATATAATTGGATATCTGTGAACATTAGTGCTAGGTGGAGTGAACATGTATGATACAGATGGTCACTCCTCCTGAGATTCAGAGAAAACAGTGTTCCCTGTGTGCTGAAGTAGTTGGAGACATCTTTATGGAGAAGATACAATTTGAGGGAGTGCTTAAATGATATTTACATTACATACTTTTTAAGATCTAAAGATTTCTTTTATTCTACTTTTAATTTTAGTTATTTATAAAATAAATTAAGCCAGGTGTGGTGGCGCACGCTTGTAATGCAAGCATTTGGGAGGCTGAGACCGGAGGATCTGAGTTCTCTGCCAGCCTCAACTACTTAGTGAGTCACTCCACAATTTAATGAGACCTGGTTTCAAAGTAAAGAATAAAAAAATAGGGCTGGGGGTATAGCTCGGAGGTAGAATGCCACTGAGTTCAATCCCCAGTTCCACAAAAATAAATAAATAAATAAATAAATAAATAAATAAATAAATAGTGCTGCCAGTTCAAAATAATTTACTTATATTTGCAATACATATTTTTTATTCTGTTTCTAACCTTGGGACTCATATTGATTTGAAGGTTCAAGAGTTCCAAGGTTCCTTGGTGGACTATGGCCCTTAGGAGCCTTGTTAGACACATGAGTAATGTTGAGGGACTTCTGGTTAAGGTTTCTTAATTTTGACTTTTCCAACTGTTTCTTAACTGTGTCTGCTAAGATGTAGTCTCTTTGTTGTTCATTAGATATGTTCTGAAACCTTTTTGTACCTGATCCCAGAAGCTGCTTCTTCAAGTAGATTGAAATATATTTACAATTTAGTAAATGGAGTATATATAAAAACCACAATGGCTAAAGAGTCATTTTAACAAAAGTTAGGGGCAGGAGAAGCAACTAAATGTGATGACTGAAACGTTATTTTTTTTCAAATGTCCGTAACATTATAAAGAGGGGGAAATCAGAAACTGCTGTGATATGACAGTGTGGATTTATTGAGTCTATGATGTGATTACTTAATTTGTGAAGTGCTTTCCAATGCATGCTGAATCAAATGCAATACAAATACTAATATAATATTCAGCATTGCAAATACACAGAAAGATGTATTGTCTCATGAAATAGAATTTAAACTTATTTCCAATGATTCTGAATATTTAATAGAGAAAATATCTCACTTTTTTTTTTGCTTCATGCTTCTAATTAAATGACCAGAATAGAAACAATCACTTGAAAATAAATTATGGAAGATTATTTCTTAACATAGTATAATACCTTTGCCATTTTGAACTCTTGCATTCCAGCAGCTTGCCCTGATTATGTGGATCATTTAGACTGTGAGTTCAGGTTTTTTTAGGGACAAAAAGTCCAGTTTCTTTGTTTAACTGAAGTTTCTGAGTTTAGTTTGTGATCATCTAAACATTGCCTTGTTTGTCAAAACTAAGCCTGCATCTTAGCTTTCTTCTGGAGACCTGGGAAGAGGTACTCAATTCAACAGGTATTTATTTGTTTCCTACTGTGGGATTTAATATATTTTAAGCATTCTGGGTCATAAAAAGAGCATTTCTTGCCCTGTTATCTACTTATTGATTAAAAGTTCTACCCAGTGAAGAGCAGAAGAGTCTATTGAAATACTATCCCATGTGATAGAAATTCCAAGAGTGGTGGGTGATTAGAGAAAGGAGAGAAAATCCATTGCTGATACAGGATCCTGGTGTGTTGACATGGCCAGTGTCTCTCTCAGCATGCCCTCTCCAGGGCTGTGGCTGGGAACTGGAAAAATACAATGTATGTGTGCTAGAGGTTTGGGGGAAGTCAAAGGGAAGGGGAAAAAATCCTTCAGGCCTATCTTTCACTTAGCTTTTTATTTTTAACAAATGAAAAATACATATAGCAGTTGTCATTTGTTAAAGTGTAGCAGAAAGAGTGAAACAGGCCAGTGGAAGCTTCATCAAGAACGCTCATTCAGAATGATGAATGTGGCTAAACACACATTTGTTCGTAAAACTTGCAGAGTGGCTGAGCATCATTAAGCATGAGAAATAGGTGCAGCATGCTGAGAAGAGAGTGGAGCAAACAGATGTTGTGAATTTTCACAGGCATCCTTCATCCACCAGTCCATCATTAATATAGTTGAAGGTGATCCTTTCTTTTTATTTAATAAGCACAAACAGAGTGCGTGTGCTGTTATTCTGCTGAATACACTTCTTTTTCCGTAAAAGTAAGGACATGCAAGGATGGGGAAGGGATGGGTGTGTAGACAAACCAACTCCCCGTTGCCCACGATGTCTGATCAGCCTTCAGGCTACAGTTAGAGCAGGATACCACTTTTATTTCCCCCTTTTCATTCATTCTGCAGAGCCTCAGTCGCCTCACCATTCTGTCTGCTCTCAAGCAGACTGGCTGGGTCTAGGGGAGAAAGACAAGTTTTATAGTCTTTGACCTTAATACCTTTCAGTTCTACTCCTTAGCGTGCATTCGACTTCTATGACCTAGCTACCTTCCAATTTACACTTTCATAGAATGCATTCAACTCTCATAATAATGTATTGCAATTTGTTTTCTGACATCAGTTGGATAGAAACTTCCTTTTTCCTAATGGCAAAACCCAAATCTTTGAGAACATAGATCTTGGCCTATGTATACCTACAGGCCTTCCTCGACTCTATACAGAGTCCAGGCTACTGATCTTGAGTTTCTGCTAAAGAATAGGGAGCCCTCTTTTTTGTACCTTGTTTTCCCAGTCTGTTAAATGAAGATGGTAATACTTTCTCCTCAGGGTTGTTCCAATTAAGAGCATTTTGTGGAATTCTTAAAATCACTCAACAGTTATTATAAATGTTGAGTTATAATTAATTGAACAATGAGATATCTGTGCAGAGTTAGAATTGTCACCATCTTCTTAAATCCTTGTGACCTTGAGCTTCACATTTATGCCAGAGACATTGGATCCAGAGAGCTGTGTCAAATGTGTGTGTGTGTGTGTGTGTGTGTGTAGGTGCATATGTGTCTATTGTCTATTTACTCATTTTCAGACCAGATTACAGAAGAAAAAACAAAACAGCGAAACTCTCATATACAGCCAAGTACAAGATATTGCCCTATTTTGTTATTAATAAATTATGGAAAACAACCTACAGTTTTACAGTTGCTCATTTCTCCATAAAAAATATGCATTATTAAGACCTTGAATACCTTAAGGTGGAAGTGAGGAATGCTAAAG